>QANY01013125.1:1544142-1840539 GCA_003255025.1 Datisca glomerata | reverse complement strand
CCCCCCCCCCCCCCCAAATCTTTGATATCAAAAGCTGAACTAAGAGATAGGTATGATCAGAGTGACATCTAAGAAATCCCAACTCAAGCACCACTGCGCTAAATCGAGCAAACCAAGCCCGCAGAGATTGTTTCAACCCATGCAAGGAATTTCGCAGACGACATACTTTCCCTGAATACTCCCCCTCGTGCCGAAAACCCGGAGGCAGATCCATATAAATAATCTCATCCAAATCACCATTCAAGAAGGCGTTCTTGACATCCATCTGATGCAAGGGCCAGGAGTGAGAAGCAGCCAAAGAGATAATAAGACGAACAGTAGTGAGTTTTGCAACAGGAGCAAAGGTTGCATTGAAATCCTTGCCGGGAATCTGAGTAAAACCTTTGGGGACTAGACGTGCCTTGTACCGATTAACAGTTCCATCCGCAATATATTTAAAATTGAATACCCAATGATATCCAACCGTTTTCTCCTCCTGAGGCAAAGCAACCAAGTCCCAAGTATGATTATCTTGCAAGGCTTTCATCTCATCTTGCATAGCGGCCACCCACTGTGGGTCTCGTGTTGCTTCCCTAACTTTGTTCGAGTAGGACTCTTGTTTTGAACAAAGCAAACACAACCAAAGACACGAGGAATAATAGGGAAAATGGGTTCTT
Source organism: Datisca glomerata (assembly GCA_003255025.1). Classification (NCBI taxonomy): domain Eukaryota; kingdom Viridiplantae; phylum Streptophyta; class Magnoliopsida; order Cucurbitales; family Datiscaceae; genus Datisca; species Datisca glomerata. The sequence goes on along the minus strand of QANY01013125.1, from coordinate 1,839,883 downwards.
CGGGATGAAGAAGACTAAAAGGAGTTTGCCCGCCCAAGATTCGACTAGGAACTCTATTAATCAAATATGGTGCGGTGAGAACAGACATGTCCCAAAAAACCCTTCAAAAGGCAACGGGAAAAGCCCATAAGGTGGCGATTCTTACGCTTAGCTACGTCATTTTGTTCAGGAGTATATGGACATGTAAGTTGCTGAAGAATCCCAAGACTAGAAAGATGAGAGACAAGATCACCTGAAATATACTCCCCCCCATTATCAGAACGAATCGATCGAACAATAGTTTGATACTAGGTTTTGATCATAGTAAGAAATTGTTTAAGCACATATGAGACATCAGATTTTTTCCTAAGCAAATAAAACCATGTACATCTAGAAAAGTCATCAATAAATGTGACAAATATCGGTGTACAATGAAATTGAAAGTGTTTACATGCATTAATCAACGAAGGAAATAACGAACAAAGATATAAAAAATTGACGTCCCAAACGAGCATGCCACAAATGTAAGTCTCTAAAAGAAAAGGAAACAAGAAAATAAAAAATAATAGAAGAGGCAACTCGAATAGTAGGATCTGGTGGTTGAAGGGGAGGTGGATCGCCAAAGTAGTATAGTCCATCCCGCTCATACCCCCTGCCAAAAATCCTCTTCGTACGACGGTCCTGCAAAAAACAACGATCAGCCAAAAAAATGACAGCACAATCTAGAACTTTGGCTAGGCGACTAACAGATAAAAGGTTCAATAAAATTTAGATAGTGCATGGGGTATTTATACACATGGATAAGAAAGTTAAAAATACTAAAATACCCTTAAATACCAGAAAAATAGCAAAGATAAACGATATTATCCAACACAAAGATAATCAACTCGAACCCCATTTAGAGCTTTTGTGAAGATATCCCCTAATTGCTCTCCAGTCTTCACATACCCTATAGAAATCGAACCTTGCTGAATTTTCTCACGAACAAAGTGACAATCAATTTCAATGTGCTTAGTTCGCTCATGAAATACAGGATTAGATGCAATATGAAGGGCAGCTTGGTTGTCACACCACAATTTTGCTGGTACTGAAGTTGTAAAACCTACTTCAGTCAAGAGTTGGTATATCCACATTATCTCACAACTGATTGTGTCATAGCCCTATATTATGGCTCTACACTGGACCTTGCCACAACGCTCTGCTTCTTACTCTTTCATGAGACCAAATTTCCTCCAACGAAAACACAATAACCTGAAGTGGATCTTCTATCTATTTTGGAACCTGCCCAATCTGCATCTGAAAAACATTCAATATGAGTGTGCCCATGATTTGCATATAAGGTACCACGTCAAATAACACAAAATTTGTTCCAACGCTTCCCAATGATGAACTGTTGGGGATGACATAAACTGACTAACAACACTGAAAGAATATGCAATATCTGAATGAGTCACTATAAGATAATGAAGCTTTCCAACCAATCTTCTGTATCGCTCAGGATCTTCCATTAGTTTTCCATCTCCCGTAAGGTGCAAGTGAGGAGACATTGGAGTACTACAAGGCTTTGCCCCAAATTTTCTTGTCTCACTATAACATATATTCTTTGAGATAAAAATATACCCTTTTTACTCCTTGTGAGTTCAACACCTAAGAAATACTTTAGCATCCCTAAGTCCTTTGTGTTAAACTGAGTATGATTGAAAGACTTAAGAGATGAGATTCCTGTAGTATCACTTCCAGTAATCACAATATCATCCACGTACACAACTAAAGGAATGATACCAGCTTCTGATTGTTTGTAGAACACCGAATGGTCAGATTTGCTCTTCATCATGCCAAACTTTTCAACAGCCTGACTAAATTTTCCAAACCAAGCACGAGGAGTCTGTTTTAAACCATACAAAGATTTTCGAAGACAACAAACTCGCCCAGACTCCCCCTGACTAACAAAACCAGGAGGTTGCTACATGTATACCTCCTCCTGAAGGTCACCGTGAAGAAAAGCATTCTTGATGTCCAGTTGATGCAAAGGCCAATGATGAGTAGCTGCCAAAGAAATAAACAACCGAACATATGTCAATTTAGCAACCGGAGAAAAAGTGTCAGAATAGTCCACTCCATAGGTCTGAGTATATCCCTTAGCCACAATACGGGCTTTTAATCTAGCAATTGACTCATCCGGAGATGAATTGTTTTCTCTATTATTTCAATGAAGAATATACACATATATATACAAAGCTAGGAAACTATCTTAGGAAACTACCTAATTAGGATCCTTATAATTAATCTAATTACTATACAATTAGGATCCCTAAAATAAGGTAATTGACAACTAGTATTATCCTGTAACACTCTGTAACAATAAGGAAACTAAAGAAAATGTGAAATTTATTTATAGTATCTCCCTAAAATGAAAATAACACGTGCTTGATTATAATAGATTATCATTTTCCATGAGCTTGTTCCTCGGTTGAGTTAACCCCCACCCCGCCCCGCCCCGCCCGCCAGGGTCTATGAGCTTGACTAAGGGTATGAAAAGAAAAGAAAATTTTCAATGTCCATGCACTACTCCATTTAGATATGATAATAGTGTTTCATAGCAAAGCTGCCAGATAGCCTCAAATTGAGACATAGGTTCCATTGGGGAATGGAAATTAGAGAGTGGGGAATCAATGGTACTATCAATCACAAAAATTAGGTACCCGATCTGTCGATACCAAGAAGTGATCTAAAATAGGCATGGATCTATTTTTGGACCAACTAAAGTCACCCCCTTGGGTGGAGGTCCAGCAAAGAGTTATGGTTGATATAATCCAAAAACATCTCTAATAGTCCACCTCACCACATTTGAAGTGAAGATGGAGTGGGGAATCATTCAGGTGGATTTCTTACCCAAAATCTAGCTTTTCCTTGTCAATGAGGCGGTGAAGCTTTGACTCTCATCTCTAATCGTAAAAGAGACTGAGGATGGGATTTTAGAGTGTAGTTGTAAAATAATCAACGGATTTTTTAGTAGACAGGATTGTTGATTCTTTGACTTGATTTATTTTTTAGCGGTTGATCCTTAAAATGAGGGACATATACTCGCACAGAGGCACATGGAAATGTTGAAACAAAATTGCTGAACTATTAGTATTTGCTAATTATAGGAACTCGTTAGAAAATTTCGGTATATATGGACTGTCATCATTTCTCGAAAGAAATATATAATTTAAAAATATATGATAACATGAAACAATCATCTGAAAATTTTGCAATTAATGTGAATGTAAAAAATTTAATGATGATTCGGTGGATTAGAATCATGGATTTTATATTTTGTGTTGATATTTGTAGAATTATAGAGAGATCTAATTTGATAATTTGTCAGGAATTTAGGGGCTAAGCTTGAGGAGACCTACAACTAATAAATCATGATTCCTTATCCCATGATTTTAGGGGATTTGGTAATTTGTTACCAAATATGTAGATTTGAGTTTCCAGTTTTATGGCATTTTGTTTTAGGTAGTTTTTGGTTCTTTCCTAGTTAAGTTGTTATTATCCGTGAAATAAATGAGTATTATAATCTATATATACAGGGAAATGTAATCATTATTTTCATATTGAAATATTGAGTTTTTCCTTCCAAGTCAATATGGTATCAGAGCATTCTCTGCACCATAGTTCCCTCATATGACCAAATACGGGAAACGTGATTTAACTACTGCCGTTTCCCAAATCTCCTCCAACCAGGAAGCCATGGCTTCCAGCAACAGTAGTGCAGATAGTAACCTCATGTCCATTATAGGGCACAAACTGAATGGGAACAACTATCTCCAACGGTACCATTCCGTAATGATGTTCATATGCGGAAAGCGCAAAGACGATTATCTCAACGGAGTTGCTGCTAGACCAATCAAGATGGATGAAAAGTTCAAAGTTTGGAATGCCGAAAATAATATGGTCATGTCATGGCTCATTAATTCCATGACAAATGACATTGGAGAAAATTTTATTCTCTATGGAACAACAAAGGAGATTTGGGACGCGGCCAAGGAAACGTATTTTAACAATGAGAATACGTCGAAACTGTTCGAGGTGGAGAGTGTTCTCCATGACTTCCACCAAGGTGAATTAACGGTGACTCAGTTCCTTATCCGATGATTTTGGGGGATTTAGTAATCTCTAGATTTGAGTTTCCAGTTTTATAGCATTCTGTTTTAGGTAGTTTTTGATTCTTTCCTAGGTACGTTGTTATTATCCCTGAAATAGATGAGTATTATCATCTATATATAGAGGGAGATGTAATCATTATTTTTGTATTGAAATATTGAGTTTTTCCTTCCAAGTCAATATGGTATCAGAGCATTCTCTGAACCCTAATTCCCTCATATGACCAAATACGGGAATCATGATTTAACTACTGTCGTTTCCCAAATCTCCTCCAACCAGGAAGCCATGGCTTCCAGCAACAGTAGTGCAGATAGTAACCTCATGTCCATTACAGGACACAAACTGAATGGGAACAACTGTCTCCAACGGTCCCATTCCGTAATGATGTTCATATGTGGAAATGGTGAAGACGATTATCTCAACGGAGTTGCTGCCAAACCAATCAAGACGGATGAAAAGTTCAAAGTTTGGAATGCCGAAAATAATGTGGTCATGTCATGGCTCATTAATTCCATGACAAATGATAATGGAGAAAATTTTCTTCACTATGGAACAACAAAGGAGATTTGGGACGCGGCCAAGGAAACGTATTCTAACAATGGGAATACGTCGAAACTGTTCGAGGTGGAGACCGTTCTCCATGACTTCCACCAAGGAGAATTAGTGGCTCAGTACTTCAACACATTCAATCGCTACTGGCAGCAGCTGGACTTGTTCGAGGAGCACAATTGGAGCTGTCCAGATGATGGAATCAGGTATAAACAGATTGTTGAATGGAAGAGAATATACAAATTTCTGATTGGATTAAATCTCGATGAAGTACGAGGAAGAATCTGAGGATCCAAACCACTACTAAATATCCGGGAAGCATTTTTAGAAGTTCGGAGAGAGGAAAGTCGAAAGAAAATCATGAAAGTTCAGCCCTTGCAGTTAGAGGAAATCCATCCAACAACAATGATTACAGACCAAAGAAAGGGCGACCGTGGGGTGATCATTGCCGACGACCTGGTCACACCAAGGACACTTGGTGGAAGATTCACGGCAAGCCTGCAGACCGGAAGCCTTCCCGGTTTGCCAATGACAAAGAAGGACGGGGCAACCTCATCTCCATGGATGAAAAATCTTCACCTGAATCCACTCCATTCAACAAGGAACATGTAGAAGTCTTACAGAAATTGTTCAACCAATCCTTGCAAGCACCTGCTCCCACTATGGTTGGTACCGGTTCCTTGGCACAAAAAGATAATTTTTTGAGTGCTTTAAATGTTAAAAAGGAGAAGCTAAGTCCATGGATTATTGACTCAGGAGCATCTGAGCATATGACTGGAGATGAGAAGCTTTTTCCACTTACAATCCATGCTATAAAAATTTAACTGTGAGAATAGCCGATGGTTCACTCTCAAAGGTGGCTGGTACAGGTTCTCTTAAAGTTTCAGAGAACATCACTCTTGATTCAGTTCTCCTTGTACCAAAATTAAATTGTAATTTACTGTCTATTAGTAAACTCACTCGGGATCTCAACTGTGTTACTAAATTTGGCTCCAATCTGTGTGAATTTCAGGTCTTGGACTCGGGGAAGACGATTGGAAATGCTAAGATGTGTTCGGGGCTCTATCTTTTAGAGGTTAATGATCTTCCTCAAGGAACAACTCACCAATCCGATTGTTCAGTGTCCAGTAGTCCTATTTCTTTGTCTGTGAGTCGGTCTACTAACGATAATGCAATTATGTTGTGGCACTATTGGTTAGGCCATCCAAATTTCTTGTATCTTGAGAAGTTGTTTCCTTCATTATTTTATAATAAACATCCAAATGAGTTTCAATGTGAGATCTGTCAATTTTCTAAACATATTCGTGATTCTTATCCTAACCGATCCTACAAAGCATCTCAACCTTTTTCCATGATCCATTGTGATGTATGCGGTCCTTCTAGGATAAAAAACGTTACTGGTTCTCGCTGGTTCATTTCATTTATTGATGATCACACTAGACTCACATGCGTATTCCTCATGAAAGAAAAATCAGAGACAAACCAGATTTTCAAAACCTTCAACACCATGATCCAAACACAATTCCAATCAAAAATCCAAATTCTGAAAACTGACAATACCAAATAATACTTTAACTCCATTCTTAATGATTTTCTCTTGAGTCATGGTACGGTTCACCAAAGTTCCTGTGTCAACACTCCCCAGCAAAATGGTATTGCCGAAAGAAAAAATCGGCATCTTCTTGATGTTGCTTGCTCCCTAGGGGCGAAGCCATCCTCACTGCCACATATCTCATAAATAGGAATCCATCTCGTATTCTCAACTTCAGGACTCCCTGTCAAATTCTTCTTGAGTCCTTTCCCAATACTCGTCACATATCCACCATCCCATTCAAAGTTTTCGGGTGTTCTGCCTTTGTCCATGTCCATCAACAACACAGGGACAAACTTGATCCTAGAGCTCTTAAATATATTTTTCTTGGGTACTCTCAACCAAAAAGGGATATAAGTGCTACTCACCGGGCACTAAATAGTTCTATCACTCCATGGATGTCACCTTCTTTAAGTAACCTTATTTTCCCAAATCTGATATTCAGGGGGAGACTAATTTTATCCAAGAACACCAGCTTTGGGATATTGAAGAATCACCTCATTTCTCTCTTAATTCTGACCAACCATGCCCATCACTAAATCATGAATCCATTCCTCCTCAAACTCTCTTCCTTGAATCTCCTTCTCAAGATCAAACCAATAATTCACCTCAAAATCTAGACACTATTCAATCAACACAGAATGATAAGTTGATCACCTACTCAAGGACGAGAAAGAACCAAAAGGAGATGGAACGACAAGCATCTTTTGAGCAAACCCAAGAGTCTGACCCAAGTCCTAGATCAAGTGAAGATCCATCAGGTAACTATAATCCTGAAACTAATGATGATAGTGACTTTCCTATTGCTGTGAGAGAAGGTGTAAGATCATGCACAAAACACCCTATATACACATTTGTGTCATATGGACTGTCACCGAAGTTCAAAGCATTTGTTGCCAACCTCGACAACATCCAGGTTCCTAATAATATTCAAGAAGTTGTCGGCTCACTTTAGTGGAAATCAACAGTATATGAAGAAATCCATGCACTTGAGAAAAATGGAACCTGGAAATCTCAGAATTACCAGTTGGAAAACGTGCAGTAGGCTACAATTGGATCTTCATAGTCAAATATAATGAAGATGGGAGTGTTAATCGAATCAAGGCACAGTTGGTTGCAAAGGCATTCACCCAATCATATGGAATTGACTATGAGGAGACATTTGCCCTCGTAGCCAAGTTAAACACGGTTCGGGTTCTACTATCTTTGGCTACAAACCTTGAATGGCCTCTCCACCAACTTATATGTCAAGAATGCTTTCCTAAATGGGGACCTAGCTGAAGAGGTTTACATGGAAATTCCTCCAGGATTTGAGACACAAACTTCATGCAACAAAGTTTGTAAACTTCGGAAATCTCTATATGGGATCAAGCAATCTCCAAGAGCCTGGTTTAAAAGATTCACAAAGGTAGTTGAGAAACGTGGCTACTCTCAATGTCAGACTGACCAAACTCTATTTGTCAAACACTCTCCTGCAGGAAAGCATGCTGTCCTCATTGTATATGTGGACGACATAATTCTAACAGGAGACTATGAAGAGGGAATCAGCAGCACCATCAAAAGTTTTCTAGCTGCAGAATTTGAGATCAAGGACCTTGGGAATCTCAAATACTTTCTAGGCATAGAGATTGCAAGGTCAAGAAAGGGAATCTCAGTATCACAAAGAAAATATGTCCTAGATCTCTTAAAAGAGACTGGAATGCTTGGATGTAAACCTGCAGATACTCCTCTGGATCCAACAACCAAGCTAGGAGCTAAGGAAAATTGTGCACCCGTGGATAAAGGGAGATACCAAAGATTAGTGGGTAAACTAATATACCTATCACACACACGACCAGATGTTGGTTTTTCTGTCAGCATGGTAAGTCAATTCATGAATAATCCAAATGAAGAACACATGGAGGTTGTGTATAGGATCCTGAGATACCTGAAACTAACACCAGGCAAATGATTATTGTTTAGAAGAACCAAAGAAGAGATATTGAAGTTTTTAGTGATGCAGATTGGGCAGGATCAATACAAGACCGAAGATCAACTTCTGGGTACTGCACATATGTGTGGGGTAATCTGGTCACATGGAGAAGTAAGAAGCAGTCAGTGGTGTCAAGGAGCAGTGCAGAAGCTGAATTCCGGGCAATGTCACACGACATTTGTGAGGGAATATGGTTAAGAAGGGTACTAAAGGAATTAAAGATTTCAAATGAAGAACCTATGAAAATGTTCTGTGATAATCAGTCAACAATCAACATTGTCAAAAATCCAGTACATCATGATAGAACAAAACATGTGGAAATTGATCGACATTTCATAAAGGAGAAGATAGAGGAAGGAATAATCAAGATGATTTATTTGCCTACATGCCTTCAAACAGCTGACATCCTTACCAAAGCGCTACCAAGAAAGGTGTATAACATGATTATCAAATTAAATCTCCCTATAATTCTACACTCCCCCTCAAGCTGGGTGGTAAATATATACAGCTAATAAATCATGACTCCTTATCCCATGATTTTAGGGGATTTGGTAATCTGTTACCAGATCTGTAGATTTGAGTTTCTAGTTTTATGGCATTCTGTTTTAGGTAGTTTTGATTCTTTCCTAGGAAAGTTGTTATTATCCCTAAAATAGATGAGTATTATCATCTATATATAGAGGGGAGTGTAATCATTATTTTCATATTGAAATATTGAGTTTTTCCTTCCAAGTCAATAATATTTGATGTTTGGCTACCACTAAGGTGAGAAATGTTTCGTTCTTGCAGAGGGGACCTAAGGCTGCACGGCAGTTCTGCAATTCATATTTCTTAAGCAGTGCAGTTATGTACATGATAAGGTATAGTTTTCTTTTTGACATTAATTTGCAATTGGTCAAACGTTGTCAAAGTTTTTTATGTGCATATCTTGTGTAGATAAGCATGCTAATTCGATTCTTGTTTAGAAATTTGTGGCAGTCCAAATGAATATTTAAGGGGGATTTTAATGATATTCGATTTGCTTTGGAAAAATTGGGTGCTGTTATACAGTCTAGAAATTTTAGGAAGTTTGACAGATTCATTAGAGACTGAACATAAGGATTTGCTGTTAGCGAATGCAGAATTTACATGGTCGATATAAGAGAACGGCTAGTGTCCTGCAGGTTAGGCATTCACTCTGAATTTTCTTCCAGAAATATAACCTCCTCCAATCTTAATTCCATCCTATCCGTTTCTTGTCTTAGCTCTTCATTCCCATGATCTAAATTCTCTCTGTCGTGTAGCTCTCTTAATTTTGTCATCAAATTTTCATGTTTCCTTGCAAATTTATATCTTTCCCATCTAAAATTCTGAGGCTCTTCCTACCATCTCTTAACACAATCATGATTTACCCACATATCCTCAAATCTAAAAATAGACTGATGCTGGAAGTAACCAGAATGGAGTGTGTATCATCGGCGCTGACTTGAAGGAAACTCTGTCCGGAAAAGAAAAATAACCGATAATGCAGGTTGGAAGAGTGCAAATTAGATAGGAAGTTATCTGATAATCTGACACCATGTTAAATGAAATTCCTTCTTTCATATTTCATTACGAAGAATTAAAAAGAATATATAGAAATTTGAACGAACCTAATAGGAAAGAGTATACAAAAGCAATGCAGCATAACTTCTCCCTTAATGGCTCGACAAATAATTTTTTTTATTAGAAATAGCTCCTAAAAATCAAAATAATAAAAGAAATAATTAGACCGACCAAAAAAAGTTAAAATAATTATAAACGAGAACTTCCTACTTTATGCATGTTATGAATCTAGACACTTTCCAACAGAAGATGGTACTTTAAAGATACAAGACCAAATTAGTAATAGAAAAGTATGCTCAGACAATGGATAGACTATCAGGACATTTGCTCTTGAAACAAATATGTACATCAACAGTGCCTCTGGAGTTAGTGATCCGAGAGTCATCACCATCCTTTGAGGCATTAAGAGCAAGAGATGCTCCATAGCTCAGGATGGTAAGCAATGCTCTTAATGCCTCAAACGATGGTGATGACTCTCTGGTCATCGACTCAGGATCCACTGACCAAGGTCCTGATCTGGTGACAGTTGATGAAACTGCAGTAAATTGAGTAGTCAAAACAGTTGTAATCTCGTAATTTTGAGGATCTACACCTTCTCATATAGATTAGGAAAGCATCTGAGTCTGCGCACAGCACCCTATGGCCAATTTTTTTGCACTTACACAATAAAACACCCCTGATTTTCCAATATGATAAATCATCACCCTTGAGGAACCTTAAATATGATTTACAAGAAAATACCCCCAATTTCTCGAAGGAGCAAACTCTTATCAAGAGAGTTAGAAGTAAAAGAAATTCAACCAAGGACAACTGATTAACTTATACAGTTATACCCACTATTTTTGTTTCTTATGAAAAAGAGAGAATTAATTCAAACTTGTGGAATACGTGGCTCTGCCCAAGGCAGCACATGAAGACGTGGCTCTGCCCAAGGCAGCACATGAAGACGAGGCTCTGCACCAAGGCAGGACATGAATACGAGGCTCTGCACCAAGGCAGCACATGAATACGAGGCTCTGCACCAAGGCAGCATTGTGCTTTCCTCTTCATAGTTGAATAGAACGCTTGCTAGTTTAAACTGTTGAATGTGTTTCAGTCATGTGTTGAGTTGAGTATTTGTTTTATTCTCTTTCGTTTATCTTCTATCATTATGATCTGATATATGAGCTTCATTTTCAGAGACATGAGAATACAGTTTGGAACATTGTTAGCTGACATTGGGATTATTGACCTTCCAAAAAACTATCAGGTGTGTTACTTTGACTAATATAATGAATGAAATGAAGTATTTCTATAACTGCCTGCAACTTGCTTGTTTAACTCAGCTATGAAAGAAAATTACTTTAACAGGAAAATTTGAAACCCCGATAAGATTTAGTTTCCTTCAAAAGGCATATTTAATAGGCAACCACACCCGTCACTATTCAATACAACTTTATTGATGATAGATCATATAACTGTCCGTTTAATATAACACGTTGATGTATATGTACAAATATATAAGTATATATAAAATATCAGGGCAATGTACACTTTTGGTCTTCTAACTTTACTCCGATTCCCGATTTGATCATTGTAGGCCTAATTTTCTCAATTAAGTCCTCAAATAATCCAAAGCGTTGCAATCAAGTCATTTCATCAATCTTCAAGTTCATATATTGATATCGCTTGTATTGTTGATAATCTGGATTATTATGATTAAGATCAAGATGTGCTTGGTGGTCTGGCTCATCAACAGGATAGAATAGCAAAAGTTCAAACACGATTGCAACACTTATTTGGATAGGAAACTGAAAAGTTATATTAATAATAAAAAGAGTACAAGAACAGATTTTAGAGGACGAGTAATCCACCAAAAACTGAAAAGAACAAGAACAAAGCAAATAACATTGAATTCCAAATTTACGCAGAATTGCAACCATAACAAATTCCAATTGTTAGAAAAAGAAGACCAAGGGGTATCCTTAAAAGATTTCATCTTTGAAGACCAAGAAGAAGCCACTAGAATTACTTACTTCCATAAAACTGGCACATCAGCAAACGTGTCTTAAAAAATTCTTCCATTTCTCTCAAGCCAAAGAACGCAAAAAACAGCAAAGACCGCATGATACCACAAAACGTCTTTCTTTTTATCTCCACCACCAAAATCCAATCTTATTAGCATCTCCACTGAACAAGGCTGCACCAAGCTGAGATCAAACAATATCAACAACCGATTCCATAATGAAGAAGCTAAAGGGCAATGCATAAAAAGATGGTTTGAAATCTCAGAGTTGCTTTTGCACAAAACACTCCAAGAAGGAGATAAGCACATAGATGGTCTTCTCTTTTAACAGCGGTACTTACCTTTCCCAATATTTTTTTCTTGAGACAAGCAAAATAACATCCAACCGAATCTGAAACAAGCAAGTCCAGGGGGATCATAATTCCACCACCGAATGGGAAAACTCGGAGAAGGTAATCCAGCAAGTCTGTCAGTTACATAATTATCTTGACGGCTAATGCAATGAAAGACAATATTCGTAAACTTTGCCCAGAGAAATCGAATGCTTTCAATAATACTGAAAACGGAGAAGAAAAATAAAATTCTCTGATAAATTTATTGAGTACGATTAACCCTAATATATATAGGTTAAACTACCCAAAATTTAGACCTAAGAATCTGGAAAGATAACCAGAAATCAGGAAACAAATTTGGAAAAATAAAACAGAAAAACAAATCCCTAAACTAACTCCTAAAAAACTGAAACACCATAACAAACAAGATATTGCTGTCAACAGCTGTCAACACTCCCCCTCAAGCTAGCGAATCGATATTTGTCATTCTCAGCTTGTCTACTAGCACTTCAAAGCTCGGTTTAGGCAGCCCTTTTATTAGCACATCTGCTACTTGCTGTCTTGTAGGCACATAGGTCATGCAAATTACACCCTCTTCTATCTTCTCCTTGATAAAGTGTCTATCTACTTCAGCGTGTTTTGTTCGATCATGATGTACTGGATTGTGCGTAATGCTTATTGCAGCTTTATTGTCACAATATAACTTCATAGGATACGTCCTAGGCACTTTTAATTCTTCAATTAGTCTCTTTAACCATATTAATTCGTAAGTCCCTTGTGCAAGAGCTCTAAATTCTTCCTCTGCGCTGCTTCGAGCCACAACTGATTGTTTCTTGCTTCTCCAAGTAACTATGTTTCCCTAAACCTTTGCACAATAACCAGACGTGGACCTTCTGTCCTCAACAGAACCTGCCCAATCTGCATCTGTAAAAGCCTCCACATTTCTAATCTCATTTTTCTCAAAGAACAAGCCTTTACCAGGTGTAGTTTTTAAATACGCTTCAAGATGTTCTTTAAATACGCTTCAACATTTCTAATCTCATTTTTCGATAAACTGCTTCAAGATGTTCTTCAAATGGAGAGTGCGTGTACTGGCTCATTGCACTAACTGGGAATGCAATATCAGGTCTCGTGTGAGACAAATATATCAGTCTGCCCAGCAGTCGTTGATATCTCCCCCTATCCACTGGAATTCTATCATCTGCTCTTCCAAAACTTCATGCTCAGATCTATGGGTGTTTCGGTTGGCTTGCAGCCAAGCTTTTCTGTTTCTTTTAACAAGTCTAATGTGTATTTCCTTTCGGAAATCAGAATACCTCTCTCGCTTCTTGCCACTTCCATCCCTAAGAAATATCTGAGTTGTCCGAGGTCTTTGATTTTGAATTCCCTTTCCAAGGACCTTCTTCTACCGCTCCATTTCTTCTGTATCATCTCCGATTAATATGATGTCATCTACATACACTATTATTGACCTGGAAGGAAAAACTCAATATTTCAATATGAAAATAATGATTACATTCCCCTCTATATATAGATGATAATACTCATCTATTTTAGGGATAATAACAACTTACCTAGGAAAGAATCAAAAACTACCTAAAACAGAATGCTATAAAACCGGAAACTCAAATCTACAGATTTGGTAACAGATTACCAAATCCCCTAAAATCATGGTATAAGGAATCATGATTTATTAGCTGTAGATCTCCTAAATCTTAGCCCCTAACATTGCTGACAGATTATCAAATTAAATCTCCCTATAGTTTTACACTCCCCCTCAAGCTGGGCGGTAAATATTTATTAACCCCAGCTTGGAACTCAAATCTACATCTTGATTATTCCTTCCTCTATCTTCTCCTTCATAAAATGTCGATCAATTTCCACATGTTTTGTTCTATCATGATGTACTGGATTTCTGGCAATGCTGATTGCTGACTGATTATCACAGAATATTTTCATAGGTTCTTCATTTGAAATCTTTAATTCCTTTAGTACCCTTCTTAACCATATTCCCTCATAAATGTTGTGACATTGCCCATAATTCAGCTTCTGCACTGCTCCTTGACACCACTGACTGCTTCTTACTTCTCCATGTGACCAGATTACCCCACACATATGTGCAGTACCCTGAAGTTGATCTTCGGTCTTGTATTGATCCTGCCCAATCTGCATCACTAAAAACTTCAATATCTTTTCTTTGGTTCTTCTAAAAAATAATCCTTTGCCTGGTGTTAGTTTCAGGTATCTCAGGATTCTATACACAGCCTCCATGTGTTCTTCATTTGGATTATTCATGAATTGACTTACCATGCTGACAGAAAAACCAACATCTGGTCGTGTGTGTAATAGGTATATTACGTTACCCACTAATCTTTGGTATCTCCCTTTATCCACGGGTGCACAATTTTCCTTAGCTTGGTTGTTCGATCCATAGGAGTATCTGCAGGTTAACATCCGAGCATTCCAGTCTCTTTTAAGAGATCTAGGACATATTTTCTTTGTGATATTGAGATTCTCTTTCTTGACTTTGCAATCTCCATGCCTAGAAAGTATTTGAGATTCCCAAGGTCCTTGATCTCAAATTCTGCAGCTAGAAAACTTTTGATGGTGTTGATTCCCTCTTCATAATCTCTTGTTAGAATTATGTCATCCACATATACAATGAGGACAGCGTGCTTTCCTGCAGGAGAGTGTTTGACAAATAGAGTATGGTCAATGTGACATTGAGAGTAGCCACGTTTCTGAACTACCTTTGTGAATCTTTCAAACCAGGCTCTTGGAGATTGCTTGATCTCATATAGAGATTTCCTAAGTTTACAAACTTTGTTGCATGAAGTTTGTGTCTCAAATCCTGGAGGAATTTCCATGTAAACCTCTTCAGCTAGGTCCCCATTTAGGAAAGCATTCTTGACATTAAGTTGGTGGAGAGGCCAGTCAAGGTTTGTAGCCAAAGATAGTAGAACCCGAACCGTGTTTAACTTGGCTATGAAGGCAAATGTCTCCTCATAGTCAATTATGTATGATTGCAACCAGTCGTGCCCTTGAATCGATTAACACTCCCATCTTCATTATATTTGACTGTAAAGATCCATTTGTAGCGTACTGGACGTTTTCCAGCTGGTAATTCCGAGATTTCCAGGTTCCATTTTTCTCAAGTGCATGGATTTCTTCATATATTGTTGGGGGGCTCCTTGGTTGGTATGTTCGTGTCGGTGCTTGTATAGATGGCATTAAGTGATTCGTGGCATGTTTAGCGGAGGCGGGCTTGGTTCATGAGATGTTGTCGAGGTTGGCATTGTGCCGGTGGGTCGTGGCACGTTTGGTGGCTCCATGGCCTAGTTCACGTGCATGGATTTCTTCATATACTGCTGATTTCCACTTAGGTGAGCCGACAACTTCTTGAATATTATTAGGAACCTGGATGTTGTCGAGGTTGGCAACAAATGCTTTGAACTTCGGTGACAGTCCTTTATATGACACAAATGTGTATGTAGGGTGTTTTGTGCATGATCTTACACCTTTTCTCACAGCAATAGGAAAGTCACTATCATCATTAGTTTGAGGATTATAGTTACCTGATAGATCTTCACTTGATCTAGGACTTGGGTCAGACTCTTGGGTTTCCTTAAGAGATGCTTGTCGTTCCGTGTTGATTGAATAGAGTCCAGATTTTGAGGTGGATTATTGGTTTGATCTTGAGAAGGAGATTCAAGAAAGAGAGTTTAAGGAGGAATGGATTCATGATTTAGTGATGGACAGGGTTGGTCAGAATTATGAGAGAAATGAGATGATTCTTCAATATCCCAAAGCTGGTGTTCTTGTATAAAATTAGTCTCCCCCTGAATATCAGATTTGGGAAAATAAGGTTGTTACTGAAAGAAGGTGACATCCATGGAGTGATAGAACTGTTTAGTGACCAGTGAGTAGCACTTATATTCTTTTTGAGTTGGAGAGTACCCAATAAAAATACTTTTTAAGAGCTCTAGGATCAAGTTTGTCCGTGTGTTGTTGATGGACATGGACAAAGGCAGAGCACCCGAAAACTTTGAATGGGATGGTGGATATGAGACGAGTATTGGGAAAGGACTCAAGAACAATTTGACAGGGAGTCTGGAAGTTGAGAATACGAGATGGCATCCTATTTAGGAGGATATGCGGCAGTGAGGATGGCTTCGCCCTAGAAAAATTTTGGTACATGGGTAGAGAACATTAGAGAGCGAGGAACATCAAGAAGATGCTGGTTTTTTCTTTCGGCAATACCATTTTGCTGGGGAGTGTTGACCCAGGAACTTTGGTGAACCATACCATGACTCAAGAGATAATCATTAAGAATGGAGTTGAAGTATTATTCGGCATTGTCAGTTTTCAGAATTTGGATTTTTGCTTGGAATTGTGTTTGGATCATGGTGTTGAAGGTTTTGAAAATCTGGTTTGTCTCTGATTTTTCTTTCATGAGGAATACCCATGTGAGTCTAGTGTGATCATCAATAAATTAAATGAACCAGTGAGAACCAGTAACGTTTTTTATCTTAAAAGGACCACATACATCACTATGGATCATGGAAAAAGGTTGAGATGCTTTGTAGGATCGGTTAGGATAAGAATTACGAATATGCTTAGAAAATTGACAGACCTCGCATTGAAACTCATTTGGATTTTTATTATAAAATAATGAAGGAAACAACTTCTCAAGATACAAGAAATTTGGATGACCTAACCTATAGTGCCACAACATAATTGCACTATCGTTAGTAGACCAACTCACAGACAAAGAAATAGGACTACTGGACACTGAACAATCGGATTGGTGAGTTGTTCCATGAGGAGGATCATTAACCTTTAGAAGATAGAGCCTCGAACACATCTTAGCATTGCCAATCGTCTTCCTCGAGTCCAAGACCTGAAATTCACACAGATTGGAGCCAAATTTAGTAACACAGTTGAGATCCTGAGTGAGTACTAATAGACAATAAATTACAATTTAATTTTGGTACAAGGAGAACTGAATCAAGAGTGATGTTCTCTGAAACTTTTACAGAACCTGTACCAGCCACCTTTGAGAGTGAACCATCGGCTATTCTCACAGTTAAATTTTTAATATAGCATGGATTGTAAGTGGAAAAAAGCTTCTCATCTCCAGTCATATGCTCAGATGCTCCTGAGTCTATAATCCATGGACTTAGCTTCTGCTTTTTAACATTTAAGGCACTCAAAAAATTATCTTTTTCTGCCAAGGAACCGCTACCAATCACAGTGGGAGCAGGTGCATGCAAGGATTGGCTGAACAATTTCTGTAAGACTTCTACATGTTCCTTGTTGAATGGAGTGGATTCAGGTGAAGATTTTTCATCCATGGAGACGAGGTTGCCCCGTCCTTCTTTGTCATTGGCAAACCGGGAAGGCTTCCGATCTGCAGGCTTGCCGTGAATCTTCCACCAAGTGTCCTTGGTGTGACCAGGTCGTTGGCAATGATCACCCCACGGTCTCCCTTTCTTGGTCTATAATCATTGTTATTGGATGGATTTCCTCTAACTGTAAGGGGTGAACTTTCAGGATTTGTCACAGAATCTTGAGAGCCCACCATGATTTTCTTTCAACTTTCCTCTCTCCGAACTTCTGAAAATGCTTCCCGGATATTTAGTAGTGGTTTGGATCCTCAGATTCTTCCTCGTTTTTCATCAAGATTCTTATTTAATCCAATCAGAAATTTGTATATTCTCTTCCGTTCAACAATCTGTCTATACCTGATTCCATCATCCGGACAACTCCAATTGTGCTCCTCGAACAAGTCCAGATGCTCCCAGTAGTGATTGAGTGTGTTGAAGTAGTGAGGCACCGTTAATTCTTCTTGGTGGAAGTCATGGAGAACACTCTCCACCTCGAACAGTTTCGACGTATTCTCATTGTTAGAATACATGCATGTGAATGATCATCAATAAAGGTTATGAACCATCTGGTTCCTGAAATGTTATTAACCTTTGAGGAACCCCAAATATCACTATGGATTGATGAAAACGGTTTAGATGACTTGTATGGCTGACTTGGATAAAGGACACGGGTGTGTTCTGTGTTACTTAGAAGGCTTAAGTACCACTCTCCTTAACACCTAGGTTTTAAGGAGTGATCGGACTGTGCTTTTTAACTTGTTTGGCAAACATACAGATTTCACAGCGGAAGGAATTAACATCTTTATTCTTAAACAAAGAATGGAACAATGTTTTTAAATAAGAAAAACTAGGATGACCTAGCCTATTATGCCATAACATAATTTCACTAGAGACATGGAGAGATTCACTACTTAAAGTCAAATGAGCTTCATATTTATTCATTTGTTGATCGTCTTCAAGGTAGTAAGGTAGTACAGACCTTCATGCTCCTTGGCATTGCCAATCGTCCTCCTCGAAAACATATCCTGAAACTCACAATATGAAGGATAGAACTTAGCCACATAATTTAAATCTTTTGTCAATTTGCTAAGAGACATTAGATTACATGTAAAATTTGGAACTTGAAGTACAGACTTTAGTGTCATATTAGAAACTTTAATGGAGCATTTTCCAGCAACAGATGATAGAGATCCATTAGCTATACGAATTTTCAAATTTCCAGGGCATGGAGTGTATGTAGAAAACCAGTTATGACATCCAGTCATATGATCAGAAGCCCCTGAGTCTATGATCTAAGGGCCATTAACATCAGATTTTGCACTTAGAGCAGGAGATAATTACCTTTCTGCACTATAGAGTAGTTTGGGACAGGATTTAGCATACATGATTGAGATGCTTGGGATTGAAAGAGAAGGGCTTGTAGTTGTTCAAGCTGTCCCTTGCTAAAAAATGATCTTCCTGGTTTGTCTTCTTCTGAAATACCTTGAAAAGCTCTGCTTTGTTCACCTGGTTTGCGTGGCTTCCAATTTGCTGGTTTTCCATGTATCTTCCAGCATGTCTCTTTAGTATGATACGGGCGTTGACAATGATCACACCAAGCTCGATCATTCTTCCGATTTCTACGTTCTCCATAACCAATAGAGTCATACTTTCTAGAGAAATGAGCAGAATTTTGGGATAAGTTATCTGAGACAGATTCTTTTGCTCCTCCTAGCATGACCCGTTTTCGACTATCTTCTCTTCTCACTTCTGCAAAGGTCTCTCTAATGTTTGGAAAAGGTTTAGTTCCAAGCACCCGACCTCGAACTTCATCTAACTCTTTGTTTGATCCATGAAGAAAGTAGTCTAATACCCTTTCTTTTTCAAGCATCTGCTTATATTTCACATTGTCCTCCGCACAATGCCAATCTGTATCACAAAACTTATCCATCTCCTGCCACAACTCTGGCAACGTATTAAAATATTCTGTTACTAAAATGTTACCTTGTTTTGTGTTTCTTAGGGCAGATTTGATCTCAAAGAACTGGGCTGAGTTTTCCAAATCTGAGTACATTTCCTGGACCATATCCCATATCTCTTTCGTTGTTTTGTAGAATAAATAGGTCGGCTGATCTTAGGTTCCATGGAATTAACTAACCATGCCATAACCATAGAATTTTCTGCTTCCCAAGTCGCATTGCCTGCTTTTCCTTCATTTGGAGCCTTTGTTGTACTTGTCAGGTAACCAAGTCTGCCTTTACCTCGAATCACCAGCACAACCGATTGAGACCATTCTAGAAAATTTTCGTCATTGAGTTTGTGCTAAGTTATTTGAAGAGGATGAGAATCATTGGAAGCCGAAGCAATAGACGATGGCACTTTTTTAGATGATTCCGATGAACCATCTCGAGTTGCCCCGCCGGTCATGGCCATTAAAGAAAAAAACAGAGAAAGACTGCTCTGATACCATGAAAACAGAGAAGAAAAATAAAATTCTTTGGTAAATTTTATTGAATACGATTAACCCTAATATATACAGGTTTTACTACCTAAAATATAGAGCTAAGAATCTGGAAAGATGACCAGAAATCAGGAAACAAATCTGGAAAAATAAAACAGAAAAATAAATCCCTAAACTAATTCCTAAAAAACTGGAACACCATAACAAACAAGATATTGCTGTCAACAAATACCACCATGACTCACGTGAACCGTTACTTCTGAGTTGAAGTCTGAAATAATAATTGCATTTTTCAGTTCCACAGAAGTGATGACAGTTCTGATTAAGGAGAAATTCCAACGCAATATGAATAGCCAAGGCCTGGGTATCCTTGACTGAGAGGTTGCCTTCAATAAATCTGGAAAAAGAAAATACCACCTAGCCTAGGGAGTCCCTATCCACACCACCAAGACCTGTGTCATTAGAGTACCGATTGGAGGCATCGACATTAACCTTAAGACATTCGGCCATCGGAGGACGGGACGAGCACACCAATCTGTCACCAGCACAAGGAGCTTTAAGAGAAACATTGGAAATTCAAGACTGAAAAAAATCAGCTGCACCCAACAAAATAGCCTCCCCAGATTTAGCATCACCCTAAAAGAGAAGAATTCCGATTCGTCCATATATACCACCTGTCAAAATTAGCCTCGATCACATCTAAAAAGAACAGACTTGTGAATTTTTATCAAAAACATGAATTGAGGACTTTTGAGACTTATTTTAACTAATCTATGCTATGATATCTTCACACCTCTTCTTGTATAATCTTCAATATAAGTATCGCTGCATATGATTGAAAAACTCTTGCGAACAACATTATCATCAAAATTAGTTTATTAACTTAAAGAGTCAACATATTGATGCTCTGGTGGGAATATTAATATGGGATGTAATTTGTTTTCTCAGATTGATAAAACTAAGAAAGAGAATCTTGACAGCTGGTTTTCAGATTCATCCCGGCCGTTTAATATGTATTCACAGCATTCACCAGTTATAAAGGTAAACTATTTGGGTTCTTCGTGTGTTTGGTAAAACACGGTTCTTACTCTTTTCCCTGGACTGTTTAGCTGTGCTTGGTTAAAAGATACTGTAAGCAATATATCGAACATTCTCATCATTATGTCAGGTTTGAATATGAAATTGATTTAGTATCAACTCCATCGTGACTTCATAGGGGTGGATGCTATTTCTGTGTATCATCTTTTGTCAATGTCCACATTATTTGGACATATATGGTAGAATTGAGTAACTTACGGGTGTAAAAGCTTTCATATATATTCATATTACTAATGCCATGGTTAGTCTAAATGCTTCTCAGTTGTGCAACAACTAGGAATATAAATTTTCTTTTTATGGAGTATTAAATTCCTTGGAAAAATGTATAATTTGCATACTCATGTTCTATATTCTTTGCATCAATACACAATCTTTAATGCTCCCTCAAGTGGATTCTGAATCTATAGTAATGAATTTGTGTTGGAGAAGTGATTGAAAATGTTCCGTATTTGGCAATAAATACACAAAACCCTAAAAGGATCAGACGACGTCCATGACACTGACAGAAGAGCAACAAGATAGTGTCTGCAACTTATGAAAAGAATGATAACTGGAGAGAAACACTGTCGATGGACCAGATTGTTGGAGAGTCTGTCGGAGAGATCTGATGGACCAAGGAGCAGCACAAAAGGGAAAAAAGTCAATGCGGGGTGGTAGGAAGAGAGAGAAAGTTCAGAGAGGAAACCCTGGCGTTGAATTAGAGAGTTGCTCCGGCAATGAAGGCCGAAAGCAGATAGAGATTCCGACAAACTAAACAGGCAGTAGTACAAAAAATAGGCTAAAAGAGTCAAACTTTGCTTAGACAATGTTGGTTCGGAGTTTGAAGAATATAATTCTTTCATGTACGTTGAAGATACAAAGGTGCACAATTTATCAACCTAGGTACAAATTCAAACATAGGAAAAAACATATTCTACAATAAAAACAAACCGAATAGTTAACTCCTCAATACTTCCTATAATCACAGTTATCACACCATTTTTACATAATTCCTATTCTACGAGATAACAATTAAGGGAAAGATTTGTGATTCAAGTGATCTGGAAAATTCTTTCGAACAATAAGATCCAGCAATCCTCCCAATAACAAATGCGTAGAAGAGATATGTGCATCAAAAACTTCTAACGGGGAAATTCCAACTTGGAAAATTCACAGGGCCTTGTCCCACCAAATATTTCCGATAGAATTGAAAATAACTACAAGACTGAACTTAAAACGGACTCTATACTCAAGAACTTCATGTCGCCTTTGACTCGTACCACTTCTTGACTTCATGTCCATTTCATACTTAACTTGTCAATCTTTTCTTCATAAAGGACTAGCCATCACGAACTCGCTCATCGACACCGCTTAAGTTCAGTTCTATCCTGGTCTCACTCTGAAGCACTTCAGTCACATGCTTCCTCTTCCGATTAAGGGGGCTACGTTTTGTTTCACAGATTAAAGACATTGTCAACGAAGACATAGTCAAGGGAATTGCAAGAGAGCGTAGTGCTCTAAACCACGTTGAAAATAATAGGAGAGTAAATCATGCTAGCAAGAAAAAAAATCAGTAGCACAATGATGCTTATCATTTCTAGAGTTAGCGGCATATCTGGTCACGCACTACACGTGACAGTAAACAAAGTAAGGAAAATATATATTTTTAACAGTGTTGTGAATGTTTATTCCAACGCTATGTATATTGCTAAGTAAAAAATGCTGCTGAACAGCTAGTATGACATAGCATTGCTCTGCCAAAACTTCTGCGGCCACATATATAGGGAAAAGAGACCAAACAATATAAGGTTACTTTTTTAATTGTGTAGCTCTAGGAAACAAGTATATTAGTATGGTCTACTAGACAATAAAGGAAATATAATATTTACAGCTTATTCAAATATATTTGGCCTAGCATATCTCCAGGAAACTGGGATTACTCATTTTCTCTCTTCAACAGAATCTTCAGGAGAATCCTGCGTTTTCCTCTTCAAGAATTCAAAATGGTCATGATTTTTAGGCAAATATCCATAATTTTTATTGAATTTGTTTATAAAATTTATGGCGTTGATAGTTTCCTTTTATTTTGTCCTTGTGGTTTTATTCATACCAATATCAGGTTCTTTCGTCTTATTGGTGTGGGTGCTGAGAAAACCTCTCTTCTAAATTTGTTCTCATTTAAGTCAATTTTTGTTCTTTTTATAATGTTGGCAGACGCGACGGGGGAGGAGTGGGGGAAGGAATATGTTTATAACAGTGACAACCGGAGAGTTTCTACATAAATAACTGAATTTTCTAGCTTTCGTCGCTAAATAACTTTAGGACATTTTGCAGGCAATATTGTGTGCAGGACTATACCCTAATGTAGCTGCTAGTGAACAAGGTATTACCGAGCTATCTCTTGCGAGTGTTAGACAGTCAAGGTTGTCAGCTAAGCCTGATTTCTGGTATGATGGAAGAAGAGAAGTACATATACACCCTTCTTCAGTAAACAGTTGTGTTAAAACATTTCAGCACCCATTCCTTGTCTTCCTTGAAAAGGTTTGTCCTCTTGCGCAGTTGCTTTTGTTTCTCCCATCCCCCTTTCTGAAGAAAATAGATATCATGTTGGTGTGCAATTATTTTAAATTTTGTTGTAAAGATGAGTTATTGGGTTATCATGTGTTTTTCTGAAAAACCACTATTCCCTTCAATCAATCAGGATCTTTATTACAGAGTGATTAAAGTTTGACGAGATGCTTTTTACAAGCACATGCTTATGAGAATGTTCAAGCCATGTAAAACCTACATCGGCCTCATTTGTGTTTATCAATTAATTCAAATTAGAACTGTTCATATTTCAGGTTGAAACGAACAAAGTATTTCTAAGAGATACTACTGTTATTTCCCCCTACTCAATCTTGCTATTTGGTGGTTCCATTAACATTCAGCATCAGGTATTGTGCTTTGCTTTCCGTGACAATACAGTTCGTCAAAATGTCAGATCTAAAATCCATATGATATGTGTCTCACTTCTCCTCTTCTCTTAAAAATAATAGAAAGTTTATTTGAGTATTTTCTACATTACCTCATAGCGTGCCTGTACTGGGACCTCTATCTGTATCCTGTTCCAATCATACCATTATCAAGCATGAGCCAAGGGCATATTTATGGTAGGGTGGAATTGTACCTAAATAAGCATCCTTTGCCGTATGAAACGCATGTATTGTCCGTTCCTTCTGCCTGCTTAAACCCACCATGAAAGGATATATGAGTGTTGATTCTCAAAAATGGTTGCTATTTGAAAATTCAGTTAAATGAGATCTTTCTCTTTCGCAGCTTGGTCCAATTATGACTCAATGGTATCGTTATGTTAAAATTTTATGGTTCATCCTGCTCAATGAAAAGTAGTTTCCGGAATTTCTTTTCATTACAATTCTTATGTTCGATACTATAGTATGTTTTTTATTCCTTGAATTTTGTGATATTACTCTTTACTCTTATGAGTTAGAGACAGGAAATACAAACTCAGCAATACAATTGGAGATGAACTAATGTATTTAAAGACATATTTCCTTCTACTGCTTTTCGTTTTTGTCTATTAATCCTTGGTTTTTGCAGTCTGGACTTGTTGGTATAGATGGATGGTTAAAACTCAGGGCACCAGCCCAAACTGCTGTCCTCTTCAAGGAACTCAGATCAACTCTTCACTCTATTTTGGCAGAGCTAATTAGAAGACCAGAGGTAACTACTGTTTCGTCTTATTATTAGCTACTTAAATTTCATGAAATATGATATTTGTTTCTTATAAAAAAAATCATCTTTTTGTAATGTAAGAAGGTTAAAAAGTTATGAATGAAGAAGAAAGACTCCATAGGAAGACTAGGAGTCTTCTAAACCAAGCTACTACCAACTGTAGGAAAATAGTGTATTTTTCCTTTTACCTTCTGGTACAAAATGCAGACACAGAAGAAAAATACAAGTTTTTCAAGACGTAGATAATAGGTATTTTAGATAATTATGGGTCACCATTATGAGAATTCAGAGAATATTTTTTTATCAGTGAAGGCTGTATGGTTCACAAAAGGAAGAAGGTACAAATCAGTTAGGATGAGAAAAATCTAACTGAGAAAGGGGGCTAAAAGCTTAAGCCCACTCTTTAAGACTAAATACAAAAGAAGAATAAAATCTTATCACCATCTACTGAGTGTCCTTCCCCTAAAAAAATTCTCGAGTTTTTTTCTTTTCCTATAACCCAAAAGAAACATAAAGGAGTAAGCTTCAAGTGCTTAAATTGAAAAAACTATACTCAATCTCCCACCACCATAACAGCAACCAAGAAACCAGAAAAGCCATGCATCACCGAACTCCAGCTGTCACATAGTCCACCCAAACATTTTTTGCAAAAGAGCAATGTAGAAACATATGGTTTGCTTCCTGATCCTTGCACATAGGGCATCTGTTCATCAATTGGAAACCCCTTCTTTTCAAATCATCCATGGTCAAATTGGCGATCCAGATTCCTAGCCCAAGGAAACCCGGGAGTATTACACTGCTGAAGAGATATATAAAGTTCCTCGCTGAAGAAACTACTTTCTTCGACTTCCTTCGACTTCCTTCAAACTTGTTCGCAACCTTTAAGCCCTGTTTGCAACCTTGCAGAATATTTCATTTAACTATAGGAGTTAATTTACTCAAGCTCTCTGATATAGGACAGATTTTTCCTTCCTTTTGGGAAGGAGAAACACGCATAGGCTCACTAAACTAAACTAAAGAACTAATATTTTCCAACTCGTATTCCAAGTTTGAATAATACAGTAGATAAACCTATATTTATAATCAATCAAGAATTCTAAGCTAATTAAAAATCTAGACACTAATCTTAAATTAAAAGATATTCTCAAATAAAATGTAGATCTAATCTAACTAGAATTTGCAGTTAAATAAAATACCTAAATTTCTTTAATTTGCTCTGTAAAAACTATTTGGTCTTGTGAATATCATTATTTGTTGCATGGCACTCTTTCATCTAGTTAAGTGTTGCATGGCATGGTAAGCACCGTTCCTTCATCTTACAGACGGCCATTGTTGTCAATAACGAGGTCTTGAGGTCCATCATTCATTTGCTCCTGGAAGAAGACAAACCATCTAAATAATGGCTGCATACTGTGAGACAGGAGTTTTATGGTCCAACTGTTCAGTTGTTCCAGTTGTTCTTCCATTGAATGTCCCATTGAACACAGTTTTGGTCAGTTGCTGTTGACTGTGTATTGTATTACTAGCAGAGGAACAAGAATCTTTCTTATTTATGCAACAAGTTCATGGATTTTTATCTTCATCTTCACGTTGGGTAGCTATTTAATTCGTTTTTCCGTGTTTAGATAGTGTTCTAGAGGTGGAACTTTTCATGACTAAGTGTATTGTATTCAGCTTTCCATGATCTAAATCGATGAATCTCGCTACAAAAATATTTTCTTCCATTTCTCGAGTTCACTTCTCGACTGCGGATCGCATTAAGTTGCCGTTTTATGGTTATTATGTGGATGGGAGTCTGTTGTCTTGTCTTGTAAAGCTTCTTTTGAACAGATTGTTTAACCCTACTTCCTTTGATGTAAACTCACCACCTATAATTAAGCTCTTGCTTTTGTATTTGCACTGTGGTGATTGGTAAGCATGAAAGTGTGAGCAAAAAGTAAAGTTGCATTAACATTAACCTATCCAGGGGTTTACCGATCTTGGTAATGTCTTCGACTTGTTCAATATTTTTTGTTCTTCTTCAGAATCTGTCTCTCTTCTCTCCCTTTACCCGTTTCGTAGTTTTCAGAATTTTGAGGTGACTAGACATAATTACATCATTTGCCCTTAAATCTCTTAATTTCATTTTGGAATCAAATAGAATTATTTAAGTTATTTTTAGGCAAATAGCATTGTTATTAGTGTCTAATTAAACTTTTATCAAATTCTTAAGAACATTAGATTTTTGTCAAATCTATTTTTAAAATCAAGATTTTTGTAATATAAATATCATAAATACCCTTCATATTTAATTTTCAATCTATTATGTAAATATCATGTTCTCTCTCTATCAATTCCTTTTCTTCAATCTTTCTCTCTCTCTCTCTCACCATAAAACATTATATAAATATTCAATATTTTTTTTAATCAAATCAATATTATTTATCATATCAATCACTCTTTCTTATCATAAGCATTAAATAAATACTTAATACAAATCTTTTTTAATCTAATCAATCATATTTACTTTATGAATCACACTCATCATAAAATATTAATTATATATTTAATTTTTAATTTTTAATCAAATCAAAGTAAATTATTATTTATCACTCACTTTCTCTTTCTTCTTCAATTAATGTTTCTTTCTCTCTGAAAACAAGAGTATCACTCTCTCTCTCTTTGACTTCAATTTCTTACTAATTAATGTATATTTCTCTCTCTCTCTATCCAACAGTCGTCAGAGTAGATGAAGAGTTTAACGTCGATTTCTCTCTATTGTAAATCAAGAGTTTAACATCGATTGCTAGCCAACACGTAAACACAATTAAAAAAGGTAATGTAAATTAGTATTAATCATCAGAAATTAGCATCGATTTAATGATATTCACGTTTGCTTGTGAGAAATCATTCGTATATTGGCATACATGGATATCTCATAGTTTACTTTTTCTATAAATGAATATATTCTCAAACTCTAATACATGAATATGCTTTATTCTTAATATAGTTGACCCGCAATGGATAAAAGTATAAAAAAATATGTGTACAGTTTTGTTGTAAATTTTGTTAGTATGTTCTGTGTAAATTTTTGTAATTATTATTAAAAAATGTTAAATTTTTGGTAGGACATATGAACAAACGGATGTTATTATATCATAACATATCATTAGTATTGACCTAGATAAATCGTAAATTTTTTGTAGGACACAAACGGAGAAAAATCATGTGAGGCGTGAGAACACAAGCATGAGAAATACAAATTCATCAAAACGCCGGCGACCTTTTCTTCTTTTACTTCACATAGCTTTTCGTCTCCTTGATAGCTAGAAGTTCTCCAAAAGTATGAAAAGCTGGAGGACTTTGTACCATCCATTCCAATGTGGTTGAATTCTGTTCAATAGCCCAAAGACTTGGAGCACATCTTTTGTTAATTCCACTGCTTGAAGTGATTGTTACGACCATGAAGAAACGATGAATCCCAACTACGGATATATAAGAGCCAAAACTGCTAAGGGCATTCCATCCAGCGTAAGCATCTAGATAATCTAGAATGTGACGTGGCATACCCGAAAGCCCTAAGAAATGCATGGGAAAGACTGTCGGATTAACCCCGAAAAGAGTGACCAAAAATGGATTTGACCTAAAGTTTCAGGATATGTCCGACCAAAGCTTTTACCCACCTAATAGTGAAATCCTGCAAATAAAGCAAAAACGGCTCCCATAGAAAGTACATAATGGAAATGTGCAACCACATAATAAGTATCATGTAGAGTAATGTCTAGCCTAAATTTTGTCAGGACTATTCCAGTGAGTCCTCCTAGGGTGAACAAAAAGATGAACCCTACAGCAAATAACATAGGTGTTTTGTATTGTATCAAACCCCCATCCCCCCACATGGTATCGATCCAACTAAAGATTTTGATTCCAGTGGGGACAGTTATGATCATGGTAGCTGTGGTGAAGTAGGCACACGTATCAACATCTAAGCCCACAGTAAACGTATGATGAGCCCAAATAAGAAATCCAAGAACACCTATACTGATCATGGCATAAATCATGCCTAGATACCCGAAGACAGGTTTTCTCAAAAAAGTCAAAATGATATGACTTATGATACCAGATCCAGGCAGAATGGGAATATACACCTCTGGATGATGGGACAACTGAAACAGATGCTGGTATAATATGGGGTCTCCCTCTCCAGCGGGATAAAAAAAAGGTTGTATTAAAGTTTCGATCGGTTAATAACATGGTAATTGCCCATGCCAGTACCAGAAGTGATAATAAAAGTGGAATGTTGTCACTAGAACGGACCACACAAATATGGGTGATCTATGCATAGTCATTCCAGGTCCACTCATGCTGGAGATAGTTGTTATAAAATTGATAGAACCTAAAATGGATGAAACACTTTCGTTGTCCGCCCTCAGCTTACCCTAGCCCCAGGCCTTTTGTTCTTCTAACGTAAGCTCCAAGGCTTCACACAAAGTCTTTACTGACATAATATACATACTTAAGTAAGGTTAGGCAGAACCGTTGTTGCCTGATGGGAACTTCCCCCATATTGCTATCAATGTCTTCATGTTGCACGACCTCTTAACATTACACCACTAAATCCCCAATCCTTTGCTTGTTGTGCAGTGACAGTACCAATATCTATTAATCGTTATTTTCAGATAAGGTTGTCGGTTGACATCTCTTCTAATTCATCGATACGAGAAGCAAATTGTTGTGTGAAGGAATCAATATCTCGACATAAGCCAAGAGGCAGATCTTGTACCACTCCACCTGGTCGTATGAAATTAGCATGCATTCGGGCTCCCGAGACTCTTTCATAGAATTCCAACAATTTCACCTGCTCCTCAGAAGCCCACAGGGACGGAGTTGATGCTCCCACATCCATAGCATGAGTAGTTAAAGCAAGTGAATGATTTGAAATTCGAGTGATTTCACGGAATAACACTCATATATATTGAGCGAATGTGTGTAAGCCCAGTCAAAGATGACTGTTCTTGGCGGGGTGGGCCTCTCTTTCGCATTTTCATTGCGGCGTTCATCCGTCTGTACCGCAAAGCTGGTCGACGCCAACTGTAATGGTCGAAAATAAGGGCCAACCAAGACCCCCTAATAAAGCTTTTTTTCGATAAAGCAAATGATTTGTTCCGACAACTTCAGACCAGAACCCCTTTGAATTAGCCGATCTTACCAAATCGATCGGGCGGGCTGGTTGGGAAGGGGTGCTTAGCGGAGAAAAGAATCGCTGAGAGATAGATTTTACTCTTTGGTCAGGACGATTGAGTGGCTGTGCAGCATGCTCCGGAGGACATTGACCCTTCCCCGAGTCAATCCCGTAAAAAGGGGAGGGCCCGCTGTCTAGACTGCATTTCGGTAGTTTTAACACCATCCAATTTCAACCAAAAATACAACCCTGTCAAAGGTATCTAACCTTCATTCCTTATGAGTGGAAATAAAATTCTGAAATGTCTTTTTTGCATAAAAACCATCCAACCGGTAATATATATATATATATATATATATATATGCAAAAAAGATCCAACCGGTAATATATATATATATATAAACCCGTTCTTCCAACCATTTTTGAAAAGCGCATACTTTCTCCTCCAAAAATGACCTCTCCAGTCAGGGAGCACATTAGATATTTACCACTTTAGTGTTTGGAAGGGATTTTGTAGTGTGGGTAGCATTAATGGTGGTGCGCGCTAGCCTCTTGTTTGTATAAAGTTCCAAACCTGCGTACCCTGATGAAAAAGCCCTTTCTATGTTCTTAGTCTTAGTCAAGCCTAAAGACGTCCTTATTGAAAACTAAAGCGCTAACGCGTCTTATATTATTATATAATTAGAAAAGCAATTTTACTAATAAAGTCAAGCAGGAACAAAGCCCCCAGATTTAAAAGTCAAATTTCTCGCTTCTTACTTAAGAAAGATTGCAGCGTTAACGCCCTTCCTTCAGCTGGCCCCGCCTTATCTATTCATTTATTTTTTCAAATGGATATTTAGGGACCTCTTTTATTCATAAATCATGAGACCAGATCAATATCCATTTCTCAATATATCTATCCATCGATAAAAAGATATAGATCTCTATCTGGATATATCCCCATATCTAAATATGGAAGAACCAACACTTAAAGGGTGTAACGAACGGAAGGTTCTCACACTGTCCCCGACATTGTTCTCCGACGATGCCCCTAGGTGAAAGGGGCCACCAACCTCTTTCTTTCTTCTATCGTTCCGATCAGGACAAGTGCTTCCTTTCATCCTTCTATCTACGCAATTCTATGTCTTCCTTCGTGATCATGTTGGGCAAAAGGTAGTTGTAGATAGCTTCGCTTCCTCGTCGCTTCTTTACTTTCTGGCGACTAGCTTCTCAAGTGGATGGCTTGTTAAGCAAGCTACCTTCAGTATCGGTAAAATAAGCTAAACTGTGTTTTTTTGTTAGGTCCCATAACTATGTTTTTTCCCGTTTACCAATAACTATAAATCTTTATTTACATAGGGAAGAATGACATTCTAAAAGTTAAAATCCATATGCCAATTGGTTGATAACAAATAATTGACATATATGTCTATATGCTGCATGATATTTTTATCTATAATCGTATAAATTTTAGATCTTATTTATGTAAATAGTTGACAATAACATAAAACTTGACATATAATTCAAACTGACTTATTTCTAATTCAAACTCTATAGCGATAGTATTCTTCAAACGAATAAAGGAGACATCATCCTCAATAATAATTGGAACAACATTATAATCATTATTCTCATTCCATCTCCCACCATTCAACAAAACAATTGAAATGTGTCTCATCTACAGAAGATTAAAACATCAAACTATTAAATAACTATATATTTTCACTACCAACAAAATAAGTATTATTTTTCATTGCATAACATTGTCAATGCCTCTTAATTATATACTTTTACGGAAGTATAGTTACAATATTTTTTGTTTATATGATAATATAATTACACTATTAGATTTGTAAATGGAAAATGTATCTCATAATAATATAAACAAAACAAAATAAACACATATTGACAATGAATATAAAATTTTAAATACACTGATTTACACAAC
This sequence comes from Datisca glomerata, assembly GCA_003255025.1. Taxonomy (NCBI): domain Eukaryota; kingdom Viridiplantae; phylum Streptophyta; class Magnoliopsida; order Cucurbitales; family Datiscaceae; genus Datisca; species Datisca glomerata. The sequence goes on along the minus strand of QANY01013125.1, from coordinate 1,807,989 downwards.
AGAATATGAAAAACAATTTACGAGTCAATAAACTTGCAAATATTAGTTTTGCTGGAATATGTCCATAAAATAGCATGTAATAACTATTTATTTGTTTTTAGTTATTTCTCAGACATTATTATTAAAATCTTATGAATAAACTAAAAGTTTTATTTTAAATTAAAGTGTGTTTATAAATTACTCAAGTCCTGAAACTTTCATCAACGAACGAAGAGTGAATACAGAGGCGTCTCTAGACGAACTCTTCTGAGACAGTTCAGAACGACATTCACAGTCTTAGGATCGATTGGGTAATCGAATCCAATTACGAATGTTAGGTTGAACCAATAGATGTCAGTCTTGGCATGGGAGTGGAGACTCAAATGGTTAACCTAGACATATTATGAACATGTAGAATAGATCGATAACAAATTAGTTGAGAGCCCAAAACTTTTACCAAGCTCTAAATCTAATTGTTACACCTTAAGTCTATTTTCATAATTACATTATTCCTAAGGTGAATACATAGCTTGACTTAGTTAGTTGCAATCTTTTATATGTCAAATGAGTGAGTTCGAATTGGTGGGTAATACCTCGGCTGTTGGGATTGTAATTCAATTAAGTTGGAGTTACGTGATTCATAGATATGGAAATTCGTGGTTCGATTGCGAAAGCAACAATATCACCTTATGCTTTTATTGATGGGTGTGTGAATAAATTAATCTAGTCAGGTATTCAATGAATTGAGTCATTGATTAAGACTAGTGAATTGTATGAGACAATTCATTATTATGTCTTTCTTATTCACAGTCAATAAATGAGCTAAAAAAATAATAATAGGAAGGGTAAAACGGTAAATTTATATTTCACTCTTGTTACTAATGTTCACGATGAGTATTATGTTAAAATATTCTGTGGACCGTGAAAATAAAAGGGTTTTTACACCAACAGAAAAATGTAACGTGCGTGAATCGAGAGTTGATTCAGCATCGAACATATAATGGAGTCTTACGATGTCAGAATTAAATAGGTAAAAAATTTAAGGAGATAAATTTGCCAGGTATTTGAATCCTTATTTTTATTCATGTGGGTCCATTCGATCTCAGAAATAGTTCATGAGAACACAAATAGAGAAACGAAGTAAATTGGATCAAAATGTGTTTTAGCACCAAAATATATTTCCTACACCTATATGTGATAGGTGATGTCACTTAATTATTAATTAATTTATTATTTTCTAATTATTGGATAATTAGTAAATAAAAAAATTAATTAATTAATTAATTGATAATTATCAATTGATTTATCAATTGAATTGTTGAATCTTGATACAAACTCTAGGGAATATTACAATTTTCGGCAATTAAGAATGTATGAGGTGAATTAGAGATTTAAAAATATATGGATATATTTGTAAATATCAAAAATTATATTTTATCAATATCTTATAGTAATCTCATTGCAGATAAATCTTGGATAAGATAGAGTTGTTTGTTAACAAAGCAAAAGGAGAAAAACGTTTTCCCCTCCCTCCTCGTTGCCGCCGAAAATTATATTGAAGGAGAAAATTTTCAATTTTTATTCTTCCATCGTTTTAAGAGCCCACACTTAAATTCCTATACAAAATTCTTGTGAGATACATTTATGAAATTAACGGGTGGTTGTTGGTGGAATAGCAAATCATTCTTGGAGTTCAAGTGCGCAATTCGGATCCCGAAACTTGAAGAACATGAAGAACGCTCGAAGGAATTCCGTGAGTTTAGAAATTCTCTGATACAAAGTATAGGTAAAAAATTGTTTCTAATATTATCTTAGTTGCTTTTAATATTATCTTCTCGTTTGATGTCGTATATTCATAATCGCACGTTGCTTGATTTTAAGTTATTTAATTTGATTAAATAAGTTAATTGAAATTTTTTTCAATATTTCACCCACGAACCGTTCATGGTTCAAATTTATTTTTAATTAATTTTAAAATCAACTAGTCCCAGCAATTGGTATCAGAGCGAGGTTCTTGATTATGCATATTGATATTTGAAACAAATGTATCATGATTTTTGTGGATATTGGCATATGATGTTGTTGTATGGTAGATTCAAAGTTATTTTGAACGATGATTGGAACTATTGGCTCTAGGCGTTTTTATTTCAATTTAGAATTGATGTGCGCTGGATTTAAGGCATCATATTTTATGTAATTTATTTTGTTGCAAAAGTTGTAATTTTATAAATTTGATGTAAAATCGTCGTCGCCGGAAACTGCTCAAAACCACCGCAGAGAAGTCACCGGAGCACACTATTCACGCGGAATCATCGTTCACCGCAAAAATTACTGTTCACATCAGAATTACTATTTGCGTCGGAGTTACTGTTTCGACGGTCGCGGTATTGTTTCGGTGCCAGTCGCCGCCGTTGTCCGCTCCCGTGCCATGTATGGTGACTAGGGTTTATGAAACCCTAGGCGATAATAATTAGGGTTTGAAACCATGTGATGTTTCGCAATAACGCTTATCCTATTTTGTATATTTTAAATTTTAAAATTTAAAGTTTAAACGTATAAAGGATAATTATGAATTCAAAGATAATTATCTATTTTATCTTTTGTATTTTGAATTCAAAAAATACTTATCAATGTTATCTTTTTATCTCTTATTTTGTTTTTAAGAATAAAAAAGGAGTATAATTAATTAGATTATTTAATTCAAAAAATAGTTTTCTTTAATTAAAGGGTTTTAATCAAATTTTAAATTTTAAATTTTTGAATTTTGAAATTTGGATTTTGAATTTGAAATTTGAAATTTGATTTTAAAATGGGAATGAACTTTTGTAAAGAGTTATAAATTGGTGGGACAACCAGAAGGACAAATAGACAATTAGAGATGCCATAAAGATTTGTAAATTAATAAATAATATTTTTGGGTAGTAATTAGAAATGAGGCAATATGGAAGTTAATTTTAAATGTATAATTTGATTTTAAACGTACATCATCAAATAACATGTCATATAGAACTAGGGATATCCTAATATCAATTTGTCATGTAGCATGTACATGCATTATTGTAGATTAATTATAATGATTATAATTTAATTACAATGTGAAATTTATAATGATTATGATTTCAAATTGGGATTTAAAATTAAATAAAGGATTTATAAATTTCAGCAAGTCTTTCAAATTAATAAAATTTATGTTTTGAAAAACAATAAAAAATCCAAAGTTTTTTTTTTCAAAAACTAACTTGGAGGGTCATTTACGTTGAAACGTTCTCATGGTCTCCAACGCGAACTTGATCGCTCCACGAGGAATGGTATAGAACCGCACATAGCGGTCCTCTCTTCAATGGGAGAAACTTTAGAGTCGTGTCGATTTGAGTCATCGAATTGTTTGAAAAGCTAAGATTTCTAAAGGAAGTGATGGGGCATGGTCGTTCCATAGATGGACTGATAGTCCATAGCAACTTTTATGAGTCGATGCATTGGTTAAATACTTAGACTGAAGCACATTGGAATCCTCACTTAGGGGCTATTCAATGGGGTCAATGTGACCAAAACCATTGGTGATTGGTTAAGCTAGATGTGGAGACATTTGAGCATTAACTAAATGATAAGAGTCTTGATGCGATAGGAGATAGTTTGGACTTCATCCCTCGATGAGACAAGCTATCATTTTTTATAGTAACATTATGAAGAAAATGTTTTTTATAGATTTTTAAATATTTAAGTAGTTGCATCATACATCATACTTTCCTAAACGATAGAGCATTTATTTACACCGCTTTATTTATTATTTTCAGTATTCATGTCGTTATCCCCTCTCTCAACTATTCTTAACGCGAACAAATTTACTGGTGAAAATTATGTGGATTGGAAACGAATCTTGATATCGTACTGACGGTAGAAAAGAATAAGTTCGTGCTCACTCCACACCTTCAGAAATGGGTTATTCGTGGATATCCAGATTGTAGCAATTGTCTGAAGGTTGATTTATTCACTAAGTTGATTGTCTTCTTTTAGAAATAATCATTGTTAGGTACTAGTTTCAACTTTCTATTGAACTTTGAAATCTTTTATCATTGTCTCAAATCCCCCTTCGTTTGCTCTTATAATCATATTTCAGAGTCTTGGAATAGGTAATAGCTGGGCGGCGTCTTGAAGATGCAAGGAAATATGTTTTTGAAGAGGTTTCTATTTTATACCCAACAGATTAGGTGTCTAACAGTAATAATAGATGAAACTTTTCCATTTCTGCTTTCATATACATGTTACATGCCTTAATTTTGAGTGGGTTTGATGGTATAGTAACAATGTTGAGAGAGCTTGAATATTTTTTTATTTCAAGAATTTGAGGACATAGAAAATATTATCCCTTTAGATGACTATTTTGTAGATGGTTCTCAAGAGTATAAGGATGAGGCTCATTCTGATTCTCAAGATGATGTTGAATGTAGTTCGGAGAAACCTAGGAGATATCCTCCAAAGAAAAGAGAAATATATGTTTGCGTTAAAGTTTGTGGAGTTGTTGTGTGTAGGTCAGGATTTATCTGGATGTACTCAAAGTAAAGTGGATGAATTTTGAGAGTAGATGACAGTTGATATTTTTATCATGGGCATGACATTGAAAACTCTAGAATTTAGGATGTTTATTATGTTATTAGTTCAAATCTGACTAGATATTTGAACTTTCATATTGTAAATCACTATACTCATCAATGTTAGGATATTTGTTGGAATCTACCTTTTTGTTAAAATCTGCTTGGATATTGTTAACACTTGCCTGTATATTTGAATCTGACTGAATCTACTTGGATATTGTGAATCAATGTTGTTTTGTCTCTGTAAAAAAATATTATTATTTTGGATGTCATAATTTGTTAATGTATGTTGTTTGGGATGTCATAAGTTCATACATCATATTGTCATGTTTCTATTTGCTCTGCTAGACCATGGTCTAGCGACTTGGTCATGAAAAAAATTATTTTATTTTTAGTTGATCTTATATTGTTATTGCATGTTGTTTGGGATGTCATGGTTACAGACCTTATGTTGCTTTGTTACTTTTTGCTCTGCTAGACCATGCTAGCAAGTGTTAATTTCAACACTAAACTACTAGACCATGGCCTAGCAAAAAAATTCTACTAGACCATGGTCTAGCGACCTGGTCATGAAAAATATTATTCTGTTTTCAGTTGATCTTATCTGTTATTGCAGGTTCTTTGGGATGTCATGGTTACATACATTATATTGTTTTGTTACTCTTTGATCTACTAGACCATGGTCTAGTGACCTGACATATGAAAAAAATTATTAATTAGTCACATAAATTAGAATAATTAAGTCACATAATTTTTATTATCATTATCAACATATTTATAAAGCATGTTTACACACAAAAAATGCTTTGATCTATTAGCAACTTCATCTTTCATTAACATATTTACAACTATTAACAAAGCATATCAACACCTATAGATTCCTACCATCAAACATTCACACAAAAAATACTTTGATCTATTACCATATAAACTTCACACAATTGAAAAATTTCACACATATTACTATAGCTAGTAGTCTAGCAATCTAGTCAAGGAGTCTAGCCATATACTAGACTATAATCTAGCAATCTAGTATAGCGGTCTAGCAGTATCTAGACTATAGTATAACAATGTGTAACCGAACTCATTATATCAATCCATATAACTCATTAATACAAAAGTTTGATTTTTATATATACATATTCAAAATTTCTAACTCAAATGCAAAATATATTATTTAGAGTCAACCACCTTCTTTCTGGAATCACCTTACCATTGTTGATGGTAAACTCAATAATTTTAGGGTTTGTGTTAGTGGAAGATATGAGTGAGAGTTTGCATCAATGGAGAAAATAAGTGAGAGCTTGAGTAAATGGATGATAAAATAGAAAGAAAAAAGAGAGATAAAGAGGGTCTATGTGAAGAAGCTGAAAAAAATGGAGAATACATAGAAGAGAACCTCAAATTAGAGGGAAAACAAAATAAAAGAGAAAGAAAAATAAGTAGAAAATTATAGGGTCCATAGATCTTAAAATAAAAGGATTACAATTAACTCTTCACTATACCAAAAACCATAGTTAAGTTAAAATTAGGAGAAAAGTCTTCATTTAGTTAAAGATCCTCCATTTTGTTTACAACAGTCGACCTTTCTCTCTATCTCGAGCAATGTCTCTCCTCTCTTCTAGAGCTCTTTCTCTCTTCCAGAGCTCTCTCTCTCTCTCTCTCTCAAGCTCTCTCGAGTTCTCTCTCTCGAGCTCTTTGTCTCGAGCTTGCTCGATCTTTCTATGAGATCGTGATTCTTTTGTCCCTTGAGTCACGATTGATGGGTTAGGTTTTGGAGTTGGTTGGGCATGCGATATGCGAGGGTCGTTGACTCGCTGTGTTCGGTCAAATATGAGATTCTTGGGTCCTCTTTGCATCTCGCTAGGATGGTGAGTCATTGTTTCCTGTTATCTCTGATTTTGTCCCCAAAACATTTGATGTTGTGTTCTTATTAGTGAGATTACTATCCATATAAAGTATTTTTTCTAACACTAATGATCAAAACATGATTACATGTTTGATTCATTTCAGTATATTTTATTGGCAGTGAAACATCTGGTCTCTGCGAGGTTAGGCCACCGAAAACCGTCTAAATCCAGACCCGATGGTATCGATTCTCCTTTTCGCTCAGTAATCAATATTGTTTAGCTTTCAGTCCAAACAGTTAGTTTTTTTTGAACTTGTGTTAGATCTGAATTCATATCTCTTTTTATTCATGTTGTTTGTTCAGTGATGTTTATTTTGACTTTGGTCTCTTGGATGTTCAGTTCTCCTTGCATGTAGGATTTAATTTAAGTGTTTAATTTATTTAAAATTTCTATTGCATGCTGCATTTATCATATGATGTTTAGATTTCTTAATCTCAACTGAATATCTAGAGAAGCATTAGATTGATTTTGTGACGTGGAGTTTTTCTATTTAATTTTCATAGTTTGAACAAATTCATTAAATTGATTTTCTATTTTAAAATTCAGTCAGTAGAAAACTTAGAGAAGCATTATTTTCAGTATAATATATCATACATATATATTTAAATATTTGTAAATTGCATCACAAAGACTTAGAATTTGACTAAATGACTATGACAATCAATGCAAGTTAAATATTGAAATTGACTATTACAAAAGTTGAACTTAAAATGCTTTACTTTTTTAAAACTTAAATTTTTGAAAAAGGTATCATTTCAATAGGTGTTGTCGTTAATTGAAATGATTGTTGTCATGTCAAATCTGTCAATTTTTTTGTATAATAATTTATTTTTAGTTTTTAACAAATTTTCAGTTGGAGTGTAATTTCAATAGATGTTATTTATTGTTGTATAATTAAATAAGTTCATAGCATTTTCAGTTTTTAGCAAATTGAAGTCTTTAATATTGACAACACATATTTTATGTATTGGGAAAAGCTGACATATATTGAAGTAATGTTGCCATGTAAAATATGTTAGTATCTTTTTGTTGTACAATTAATTAAGATTCAATTTCTCAATAAAAAATAGCCTTTTGGTTTTCAATAAATTGAAGTTTTTAATATCTTTAATGTCTTAAAATGACAACACATGTATTGGGAAAAGCTGTCATATATTGAAAGTAGTGTTATCATGTCAAATTTGTTAGTATTTCATTATTATACTATTAATTAAGTTTCAATTTCCCATAACAAATAGTCCTTTCATTTTTCAATAAATTCAAGAGTACTTTAAGATATAAAAGTTATTTGGATTAATATATCATTTTTATTTTAGATTAAAAAAAATGTACTCATTTTGAAAAACTCAAAAATTTATATTCATGGTCGACTAGACCTTAGCAAACTCTCTCTTTCATAATCATTTTATTTTTTTTCTCAATGTCATATCAAATCAAGGAATGTGATTATTTTTGCTTTCATTTCCTGCTTTTTCAATCTTCCTCAAACTTCAACAAAGGTTCTTCTCCAATAAAGGTTCTTCTTCAACAAAGGTTATTCTTCTAATTCTTCTTCAACAAAGGTTCTTCTTCTTCTTCTTTTGTATGCTACTTCAAGACCATGTAATCATCTTCTTTATTGAGACCTTATTCATTATTCTTCAGACGCATGCATTCTTTTTCTTCTTCAGACCCGACCCATTCTTCATCAAACAACCTTCTCCTTAGACAACAGACTTCAAAAGGAAAAAAACTACTTGAAGGTTTCAAATAGTGATGAGCTTACTGGACAATAAATTTCAAGAGAAAAAAATAATTTGAAAGGTTCAAGTAGTAAAAAAATACTACTTGACCCTTCAAGTAGTGACGAGCTTACTGGATAACAAATTTCAAGAGAAAAAAAACTACTTAAAGGTTCAAGTAGTAAAAAATTACTACTTGAACTCTTCAAATAGTGACGAGCTTACTGGATAATAAATTTCAAGAGAAAAAAATTACTTGAAGGGTTCAAGTAGTAATATTCAAGTAGTGAAAATTATTACTGAACCTTTTAAGTAGTGACGAGTTTACTGGACAACGAATTTCAAGAGAAAAAAACTACTTAAACAGTTAAAGTAGTATAAAATTACTCCTTGAGCCATTCAAATAGTCTTTAGGAGGAAAAAAAACTACTTGAAGGGTTCAAGTAGTAATTTTTTACTACTTGAAAGGTTCAAGTAGTAATTTTTTACTACTTGAACCCTTCAAAGTCTATATTAGTACAAATAACTACATGAACTTTTCAAGTAGTCCCCGGGTGTATAAGTGATGACTGACAAAAAAAATAATTACTTGAAGGGTTCAAGTAGTGACATGTGCATTGAGAAAGAAAAAGGAATGATAAAGGAAGAGAGAGATTGCAAGTGGTGATGTGAAATTGGTGAGCCATGGGTATAAAATTTCTTATTTTCAAAAAGGAGTATAAAAATTCTTAGACATGTTGAAAATGGTATATTAATCCAAAAAACCTAAGACGTATTAACACTTAATTTCTTAAAACCAGTAAATCGAAGTCTTCTCTTCCCAAATTTTAGTTTCTCAAATCTTAGGTTCCCAAAGTTATTGTTGATATGTTTTAGCATATATATATATATATATTTATAAATATATTGTTCCCTCTAGCAGAGATTCTAATTGTATTCCCTTCTATTTTTCATTTTTTATTTGCGAAACAATCATGTTTTCCTAGTGTTCAAATGTGATTGTATTTAAGATAGCAAATAGAAAGAGTAACGTGTTTACATACTCAAATAATCTGAAACCCTTCACTTGTTCAATGAATTTTGGGATAAGATGTGCAGGAGTGACTCCTTGTTTGCTTTGTATCTCGGAAGCCCTATACACTGGGATGGAGTTCTTACGATGATCAAGTATGAAGATATTATGATTTTAGACTTTAGAACATGCTCATGAAAACAAAGAGTCATTGGTTTATTATTTTTTCTAAGTCAGTGTTAGGGGCTTAGCAATATGTATTCTTCTATTGCTGTTAACTTCGATATTACTTGAGATCGTGATATGGTGATCAATCTCTACTCTCCAAAGCATCTCCTCTCTAAAATACACAGTATTTGTTGTTGATTTCTTTAGAAATTCTAGATTTTACAATGTTTTTAGAAAGTAAGTTACTTAAATTTAGATAGTTGCATTGGGAGTATCATTAGTTTAATAAATGCTTGCTAAACTATTCCCACTCCTCGTAACGTGTCATTTCACAAAATGTGCCGTTTCATTGATGTCATTTTAACATTGGGGTATTTAATTAATTTGTCGGGTTTTTTTTTACTAAACTGGACCCCTACATTAATCATTTTATAGAAATAGACCCATACACTAATTTTTGCTTTCCCTTGCCCCTGACCCCTGGCACACCTTCCACTCAAAATGCATTTATGAAGTCACGTGTTTACTCTTCATCCCATTTCTCCTTTGTTTTTCATTTTTTTCACTTCTTCGTTTTCTTCTACGTTTTTCTTCTTCATTTTCTTCTTCGTCTTATTCTTCATCTTCTTACTTATTCATGCAACAACAAAATATTTATTTAGTTTCTTCTTCATGTTCCTGAGTTTTCTGAGAATATTTATTTATTTTTTTTTTTCTGAAAATGAGTTTTTACCTATTTTTATAAATCTGAACCATATCTAGCCACAAACTAGATGTAAAAAATGGGGGTTTTGCCCATTTTTATAGATCTGAACCAGAAGATCTGATGACAACCAGATCTGACCTAGATCTGAAAATAGATTTTTGCCTATTTTTACATGTCTGAACCATATATAGTCACAAACCAGATCTCAAAATGGATTTTTACCCATTTTTAGGTAGCAATTCCTTCTTCTAGTTCTTTTTCGACGTTTTATCTGTTTTTTAATCTTTCGACATTTTATTTTTGAAGTGTCATTCATGGGGGTGCACTAGCGTCGTGTATCAATCGTGTAGACTACGCGATCAGTACACTAGCATCGTGTAGTTTACATGATGGGTACACTGGCATCATGTAGCCATCGTGTACTCTACACGATGGCTACACTGGAATCATGTAACTATCGTGTAGTCTACACGATGAGTACACTGTCATCATGTAGTCTACATGATAGGTACACTGACATTGCGTAGCCATCGTGTAGTCTACACGATAGGTATATGACGCTAGTGTACCCCCATGAATGATACTCTAAAAATAAAACGTCGAAGGATTAAAAAAAGATAAAACATCGAAAAAGAACTAGAAGAAGGAATTACTGCCCAAAAATGGGTAAAATCCCTTTTTCAGGCCTGATTTGTGGCTAGATATGGTTCAGATCTGTAAAAATAGGTAAAATCCCATTTTCAGATTTGGGTCAAATCTGGTTTGTTGTCAGATCTTCTAGTTCAGATCTGTAAAAATGGGTAAAAACTCTTTTTTTTTTAGATCTGGTTTGTGGAGATATGTTTCAGATCTGTAAAAATAGGCAAAACTCATTTTTAGAAAAAAGAAAACAAATAAATATTTTCAGAAATTCATGAACATGAAGAAGAAAATAAATAAATATTTTGATATTGCATGAAGAAGTAAGAAGAAGACGAAGAAGAAAACGTAGAAGAAAATGAAGGGGAAAAAATGAAAAACAAAGAAGGAGAAATGAGGTGAAGGGTAAACATATAACTTCATAAATGCATTTTGAGTGAAATATTGACCAGGGGTCAGGGGAAGCAAAAATTAGTATATGAGTTCATTTCTATAAAATGATTGGTGTAGGGGTCTAGTTTAGTAAAATATCCTAATTATCGGTTTGAGTAAATTTAATTTTAATGGATTGATTACTTGTTGTCATAATATTTATTAATGCTTAATAAATCGTTTGGGTGTAATGTGTTATTTCTCCAATTTATTGTAACATGTCACTCGGTGACTTTGTTTTTATTTCTCCCTTAGATCTACATGTGGTTGTTCACTGGTTTAATTTGCATGCTTAATACATGATTAAGTATCTTTCCTTGGTATATTCTATAGTTTTCTTGATGTATAACTTATTTAGTTGTTTGCTTGCATGTTGGATTTACATCAAGTATTTTTAATCTATTTGCTTTTATTCTTCTCTAGTGTAATTTTCCAATCTAGGGTAATACTTTTAATCTAGTTGCTTTCATTATAACGTTATTTATGCTAATATTCTTCTCTGTTTAAGTCCATGAGATGGGTATTTGCGATTTTTTCATTTTTGGATGTTGCCTTCCAGAGTCCCATTGTTTGCTAATTAGTTTATGTAGTTTTTTTGCATTTCTGATTCTAAGATTATGGTTCTCTGGTGTGAGCAATGAATTATCACTGCAAAACTAAAAAATGAAGTTCAAAATCTAAATTTACGAATCATTTTTATTGTTAATTCTTGTAAGAGAAAACAAATATATAAACTTTTAAAATCAACCAAGTTGTTCGAATCTGGTATATGTGATAGTACTAAAAATGTTTAGTTGTTTTTGTATGACAGTACATGCCTTGAAAACATAATTAACAATACAAACATAGACCACACTTTGAAAACATTAATATAAATATTATGAGCAATACAAAAGTACTGATAAAACCAATTACAAAATGTAAACTATATTGTAGTTTGGTCATTATGACTGATGAAAAATGTACATCAAATAAATAACTGAAACTGTGTTCCATAGATTATGTTACTGTTTGTTTTGTCCATTTATTCTCTATTACAGGTTTCTTTAATTTCTGTCCATTATTTTTTGAAAAGAACAATTCAGTTTTTTTGTTAACTTTATAGCTTTTTTGAGAGGCAATATAGTTTTCTCTCATATCAATGAATTCAATTTTTAGTAGACGTTGATAGGATTATTCCATTAATTTTGAAAATAATTCTTTGCAAAACTTTCTTCAGCTACACTTTGACATAAACGTTGGGTAGGATCCGAGAGTTAGTTGTGTGTGATTTTACTTTTCCAGTGTATTTGAGGTTCTTGGTGTCGGGTTCATTCTTTCTTTTTCCTTCTTTTTCCTTCTTTTGATGGGAAATGGATTTTTTGTTTGATAAGAAATATGATATTTTTGGACTAAATATGATCTATAAAAAAGGTTTGATATAGCTTTTCGGTATGCACACCCTGTTTGAACAAATATACTGACTCTTTGAGTTAACTCTTATTTTTATATTTCAATATTCAGGAAAATCAATATTCAGGAAAATCAAACCTTATTTATAATTACCTGATTTAACAGAATGTCATACTATTATTATAACAATAACGTAAAAATTTAGAATTGATAGAATTATAACTAAAAATGCAACATAAGTCGGTCTACTTTAATACAGAATTACATGCTTTTGATGCATTACAATATCTAAAGTCTGAAAAAAATACAAACTAGCAATAGTAAACATAACATACAAAAGTGTTGAAGAATAATACGTAAACCATTTACAAAAAGGCATCTAAAATTGGAAAATGAAATCTTACCAAACCTCATTTACAATAATTACAATTAAACCTTGAGAAAGCAAAACTTAATCATATTGAAAACTTATAAGTTTTTCCCTTCTTTTTTCATGCGTTTATTTTTCTAATTTTAGTTTTTTCAGTCTTCTGGCATAACATTTCTAATGAACATGACCCTCTTTGGCTACTTTGTACATGTCTTGCGCCTCCAAGTGTTTAAGTTTCCTATAGTTCTCATTTCTTGTACATCCTTATCAAGAACATGTACTTCTTTTCCTCTGCCAAGATTATATTTCAGTAATGTGCAATGTTTTCTTTTTTATCACACAATAATGAAGAAACAAATTAGGTTAATAAGTTAAATAATAGCAGAAGAATGTTAGAAAATAGTAATTTAGGAACATATGCGTTAGACATACTGTTAAAAGTTGTTCTGAATATTTTAAAACATTACAGCCAATCAAGCATTCAACAGAGTCAAATAAAGCTATACTAGCGTCAATACTTCCATCTGTAACGGTGATTATAAACATGTATTTTCTCGTGAATGTAATAACATAATCTTTATTGCATTGAGGAAAAAAAATGTTGTTGCTTTAATGCCGTGTGGATAAACTCTTCCGTTGCACATAATACAATTACAAACCATGGGTTTTCGTTATTTTGTATACTTGTTATTTTATCCACAAATGCACACAATGTTTTTTCGACTTTGCTTGAAACTGTATCTTTTACGCATACAAATGGGGCCTCAAGTAGACGTTTTGAAGGAGTAATAAGCTTCTGAAGGTCTTTCTTTTCCACAATAACTTGAACCCTAAATTAGAATATATTAGTATAAGAATATAATATCATAGTAGAAGAACTGAAATTATTTTTCATTAATTGAAGCTATTGTGTCCACTGTTAGTGTGCTCTCAATCGATGCTAGAAATAACGTGTTGTAAGAATGTTATAGTAGCATTTATTGATAATGTACTAACTAAAGCATGAGGTAGTTTTCTTTATTCAAATATTTAAAGAAATTACCAAAGTGGACACATGCTTTTCATGTAATTTGTGAAGATTTTTTTTTATTGAATGTGCATTTTTAAACGTGCGGCTCTAGCTTATTGATATGATAAGATAAAGTGTTTTCTTCAAATAATGATAGATTGTTGTCGATTGCCTTTTTGTTAGAGACGTTGATTTCTCAAATGATGGATTAGTCATTATGTTAGTGGTGGATGTTGTTGATAGTGTAATTTCATTTGCAAATATAGTGAGTTATGCATTAATTTATTATGTGAGTATATATGGATAAAGAAAGAAAAAACATATATAAAATACCTTAAAAAATAATAGCGCGAAGTTTTGTAACAATGACGGTAGGAATTGTATGCACTAAAACCTTTAATTCATTCCCCTTGTTCATAGCCAAATCCTCCACAAATCAATTTTATCATCTTGAACCTTATAAATGGAATGGATGTAAGCTATGATTGATATATCTGCGTGCATCCGGTAGTTAACCGTGTGTTCGTATGCTAGTACACCTCAGTTGGTATCAGAGGCATGAATAGTTTTGGTTATATTAAAATTATATTTCTTTTAACTTATACATACATGGTCACAAGAAAAATATGTCTGAAGTTACATCTTCTTTGTCAACTGTAGCTTCAACTTCAAAAGCAACAGAACTTATAACATATCATGATGTTAAAGAAGTCTTAGATAAATGGACAATACCTAAGGTTAAACCAGAAATTATTTATAAAATCGGAACATTTGATTTTACCAGTAGAAAAATAATTAAAACTTTTGAGCATGTTATACCATTACAGAATAATAATGATATTGTTTATCGGTTGCATATCCAGGACGTATATCTTTTCATGCAGACATACAAAGTATGTGCATATAGGACTTGTACATATAGCTTTTAAGCCTTTGAGCTTACTTGGTCAAAATACCAGTATCCAGTGTACCCTTCGAGATGGTCGGTGCCTTAACGGGAAAGCATCTTTCATGGGAGCTATTGAAACTAACTTATCCCATGTGCCTATTTATTTTAATATTTATCTGAATTTGAGTGTTTCTCTCTCTGACACTAATCTTTCTAAGGTTTTGGAACGTAGAATTATTTCGCATGGTTATGAGTACCTTCCAGGATCTCCTCCCTTTGCGATACTTTTCAAAATCCACCTAAAGGTTCTCTCCACCTTGAACCTTTAAACTAGAAAGCAGAGTGAGCAAGGACACACTGTCCTCATCGACACCAACCTCTTCAGCAGCCAAGTAGCCATCCCTAGGATAATACCTTGATAAGAAATTACTTTTCCATAAAAATGGCACATTCATAATGTTGTGCCTACCAGACCCATCATCAGACAATCTATCGAAGATATTGTTCAAACTAAAGGAAGTAATGTATATCTTCGTTTCTAGAAACCCTTAACTAGAAGCCTTTCTAGTACTAGTTATAGGAGTAATCCCCCTATAACATTGATTTTCTAGAATCCTCTAAACCTTCTACATTCGAGTCTATCAATTTTGAGTAGACCCAACCACAGAAGATATACACATACCAGAAAATCAGATACTTCATGCAGTTTATGAAACAGATAGACCCAACCACAGAAGGCCCAATAACTCTATAGCCAATGATATGCAATTTGATATATAATAAATTTTACACCTAATAGTGAATTGCGTAAGCATCTTAACCAGGACTTTATGCATGACAAATATCAAAAATTTCGTTTATGGTATTATTACCACCTTTGAAAAAACCAGACTCTTAGATCTTTCCCAAAGTAATACTGTGAGTTTTCTTATAAAGTACTTATTCTTGATCAAGATTAGATAAACGTCTTAACAGGAATTCAGAAGAATTGGATAACGAAAACTGGTAAGTTTTTTCAAGCTGTTCATCCTCCACCGTTATTCTTAGTGCTTGCTCCAAAAAATGAGAGCACTAAACCGTTAGTCATCTCTCCATATGTTGAGATTTTCGAGTCATCCATTCAGCATGATACCTTAAAGGTCAAGGATATTGTACATTTAACAAAACAGAATAATTATACTAAAATTTTCCTTCAAATCGTAGGTAACCAACTTACCCGTATTGAGGAATAGGTAGACAACATACAAGATAAAATTGAAGAGCAACAGGACAAAGGTCCAGAGAAACCTAAACATATTAACCTTCAACCAGTCACTATCAAGCTTCCTCTTGAAGTTCATAATTTTAAGCTAAAATTCACCAAGAAAGAGGAAGACTTTATGGCCACTCTTATTGGAAGAATAAGAGATTTGAATATCAGTGAACCAGAATCATCATGACAAAAATCTCCGAAACATATTAATATGATGAACCAGGGAGATTCATCTCTACCTGTTACTGATGATGAAAATGATGATTATACTCTTTCCCAAATCCATGATATATAGAAAAACTTTGATGATAGTATCAACAAACTGTCTTACTCTAAGTCTACCCAGCATATGACTTTACATGGACCCGATAGGTGTTATTATACTAGACCTACTCCATAGGACATTTTGTATGAAGAAGATTTCCTTCATACTCAGAAATCTTATCATGAAAAAACTATCTATAAATGGAAATAGATGGTAGAACTGAATATCAAATCTTCGAAGGCATACACCACATGATAATGTATGCATCTGTTTGTAAACAGAATGATAATTTCGATCATCAAATTAACAGATTTCTTGTCAATGGGTTCACCGATATTCTAAAAGGATGGTGGGATAATTGTTTCACTCAACCTTAAAGGGATGAAACTTAAATGCTTCTAGGATTAATATAAATCCTTTTACTCATATCGAAACCAACATAGAAGACGCTTGCTATACTCTAGCACAAGCCATCATTCACCATTTCATTAGACCATGAATCATTAATACAGATCGGTATAGAAAACTCTTTCAAAACCTTCATTGCCCATCTTTAACCCATTTCATATGGTATAAAGATATATTCTTAATGAAGGTCATGCAACGTGCTGATGCCAATGGTGATCATTGGAAGACCAAGTTTATTGATGGTCTCCCTAATCTTTTTGCATAAAAAGTTCACAAGAAACTTAGGGAAAAACATAACCAGATAGTTATTCCCTACAACCATCATATTTATGGATCTCTCATTGTAGTAGTTATTGAAGAAGGATTATCCCTCTGCAATGATATGAAACTCAAGTAAACGATGAAAAATCAAAACTTATCCAACCGTAAGGAGCTAGGTGAATTTTGTGATCAGATCGCCTATGACACAAAAATCCAGTATCCCTCAACTTTCAGAAACCCTAAACCTTCTAAGAAATATAGAAGGTTCCATTCCAGAAAAGCTCTTAAGCATAACTTCCAGGAAGTTCACAAAAGGAAATGTAGTAAAAGAACATTCATTCATAAGAAGGATAAATCATAAGTTAAGTGCTTCAGATGTGGCACTAAATGACACCATGCTAGTAAGCGCAAACTCAAATAGAAACTCCATGAAATGTCCTTAGATGAGGAGACCCAACAACAAATCCTTAACTGCATCTCTGATAAGGAGAACTCCTATTCAGACTCAAGTTCAGAGAATGACTTAGCTGAAATCTATTCATCTGATTCAGATTTATCTTCTGATCAGAATGAACCTTGTTGCAATAGTAAGAATTGTAACATGTTAACAGAAACTAGTTATTGGAAAGCCATCGTTGAGATGAATGGCCTTGATCTAGGTCAACCTAGTACCAAAGTTCTAATAGAAACCTAGAAAACTATGCTCAATTTTACTGATCAGATACAGGATCCAGAAACAAAATTAAAGTTTTAAAAAACTTTATATAAAGATCACACCAAGGATCGCATCACTGAAGATATCCTACCAATTGAGAATTACAGTATGAACGAGATTATGATCGCATACAGAATAAATCCAATACTGAAAAACCCATTACCATTCAGGACCAAAAGATGGAAGTCAATCTTCTCAAAACTAAAGTCAAACAGTTACAAACTGCAACCCAGATTATCTTTTAGGACCTTGCCCATATTAAACAAGAACTTTCCTCCAAAGACAAGAATTCCATTGATCTAGAATCATCTTCTCCTTCTCAGGATACGAAATAAGAGAGTAACTCGTATCTTATGATTATGAATCAAGTTACCATTCAAAAATGGTATACCCGCATTACTTTTATTCTAAAATCTGATTTTATAATTAAAGATGTTTTCGCCCTTATTGATACGGGGGCTGATATGAACTATATACAAGAGGTTTAATCCATACCAAGGATTTTCAGAAAATCACACAACCTCATACAATTGCAAGTGATAACAGAATGAAAATAGAATTTCAAATACCCGAAGTTTTAATCTATAACAAAGGTATTTGTTTACCAACCTCATTTGTTTTGTTAAAAAACATGACTTAGAATATTATCTTAGGCAACCATTTTATGTGTTTATTAATGTCTATGGATAAAATTGATACTAATGGTATTTATACTACCATTAACAATAGATAAATTATTTTTGAATTCATTACAAAACAGTATACTAAAGAATTGGATCTTATTAAAGATCTTATCTAGAATAAAGAAAATCAAATCAATTTTATTCAGAAAGAAGTTAAATTCTTACTCTCGAACAGAAAATTCAACAGCCTTCTATTCAGAATAGAATCAAAGTTATTATGAAGAATTTCAAATAGAAATTTGAACGATCTCCTAAATGCTTTTTGGGACAGGAAGAAACATATTATTTCTCTTCCTTATCACTAGGATTTTAATGAAAAATATATTCCTACTAAATCTAGACCTAGCCTGATGAAGAAGGAATATCTAGATATTTGCAAAACAGAAATTGAAATCTATAGACCTAGTAAATCTCCTTGGAGTTGTACACCATTCTATGTTTATAAAAATGCTGAGATTTAACGAAGACAGCCTCATTTAGTTATTAATTATAAACCGTTTAATGATGCCTCCAATGGATTAGGTATCATATCCTGAATAAAAAGTATCTTTTAAATCGCTTACATGATTCAGTAATCTTTTCTAAGTTTGATTTAAAATCAAGATTTTGCAAATCCAGATTGCTGAACAGGACAGGTATAAAATAGCATTTATCATTCCCTTTGGTCATTATGAGTGGAATGTTTTACCATTCGGTGTTAAGAATGGACCTTCAGAATATCAGCATATCATTAATGATATTTTCAATCTGTATACTGGATTTATTATCTGTTACATTGATGGTGTTTTAATTTTCTCATCATTCATTGATCAGATGTCAAGCATTTGCATATCTTTAAGAATATTATTATCAGAAATGGCTTAGTTTTATTTACATCTAAGATGAAACTTTTTCAAACATAAGTTAGATTTTTAGGACATAATATTTCTAATGGAACTATTATTCCTATCAACCGAAGTATAAAATTTGCTTCTAAATTTCTAGACAAAATAAAAGATAAAAATCAATTACAGAGATTTTTAGGAAGTCTGAATTATATTAGAGACTTTTATCAAGAATGTGCCCAGGATAGTTCTATCATTTATAACAGACTTAAAAATAACCCTTCTCCTTGGACAGCTGAACATACTTTAGCAGTACAGAAGATAAAATAAACAATACAACAGTTACATTGTTTATCTTTACCTAACCCTACATGGTAAAAGATTGTTGAAACCGACGCCTCTAACCATGGATATGGTGGGATCTTTAAGCAGGTTAATCGCAGTAGTTAGAAAGAATAACTCCTTAGGTTCACCTCTGGAGTTTGGAAAGGACCAACACTTAATTATCCAACTATTAAACAAGAATGTTTAGCAATTGTTAAATGTGTTCTTAAATTTCATGATGATTTACTTAACCAGTATTTTCATATCAGAGTTGAATGTTCTGCGGCCAAATAGATATTAAAAAAAGACGTACAGAATCTTGCTTCAAAACATATATTTGCCTCTTAGCAACGTTTATTATCAGTATTTGATTTTGATATTGAGCATATCAAAGGTGAACATAATTTTTTACTAGACTTTCTAACCCCGCGAATACTTATAGGGTTCATGAATAGAAATCGAGGCCGAGGCCGTCAAGGTCGAGGAAGGGGAAATCCCTACATAACAGAATTCCCAAGCTTGAACACAAGCTTAAACAAAAATCTTAACAATACATAAGATGCTTCTTCTAGCAAATCTACTAAAGATGTCCTTCTTATACCAGAATAGTATATATTTAACAGTATGACTGAGGAGACAATTCTCTTCACCGAAACAACAGATGCGCAATGGATGTCAGATCCATAGGAAATTAAAAAAATGATATTTATCATGTCAATTGGGGTGTGCTAGCACACGAACACACGGTTAACTACCGAATGCACGCATATATCATTCATAGCTTAGGCAAACACAAAACACATAATTAGGAGGTCTGTTAATGGCTTACTGGGGTACTCAATCCTAACACACTCCCTGCTTGGCGGACCTAGCCCAAACGCGACTTGAGGACATCTCATTAACTATATGCTTAGTGTTCATACTAAGTATGTAATAATTGTCAACAATGCGTCAAAGTGTTCCTTCAGTTAGCACGAGATCGATGAGTACTGGAGGTTATATTATTATATTAAACTTAAACTATGGCATGCATGGTCTCATGAACTACTGATAAAATTAAAATAAAAGAAAACTTACTGTTATATGCAGTCGAGAATTTATAAACTTCAAAACTTATATTTTTATTGCAGAGAGATAGTACATAGAGAGAGGGAGTACTATGCTCAACACATGAGCTTCCTAAGAACATGTTTTGCCTTTAACAATGGGTGAGGCATCCCTTTAATAATACAAAAAGTAAGACAGATAAGGTTGCGCGTCCTTGACAAGTGGAGTCGTTCATCCTTATCTTCTTGACAATACTGGTAGTGGAATCTACTTTAGGGAAAGTAGATTTATTTTTATGCTGTGAGTGGGTGTCTACTTTATTAAAGTAGATTTATTGTTGTTAGTGGGAATTTACTTTATGGAAAGTAGATTTTTCATTACATGCTTACGATTGTTGTTCAAGATCTTTTTTATTTCTAGTGAAGGACAAAGATTAGTCCTTACTTTTCCCTTTATTGTCTTTATCTATTTTTATGATATCATATAGGTAAGGGAAACCCAGAAGTCACCAATGGTAGGGTCTTCTAGGTCATGCTCTAGGTCCTGGCTTTCACCTGCCAGAATAATGAATTCATTCTCATCATCATCGTGGTCCCATTGACTGGAGAAATTGCTCCTTCATGAAATCCATAGTTTTGATGATTAACTCATTTTCAGTTAGGTCAGGAAATTTCTTCTTTAATTCTGTTTGGGCTAAAACAAAATGATTTCCTGTTGGTGCTGGGAGAGCCTTCGAAATAGTATCAAGACATGCCTAGGTATGGGTCTTGACAGCCTTAATAAGTTCATGTAAGTTGGGGTTCATCCCCTTATCCCATCATTTGGTGTAAAATACCATTTTGAGGCATGAAATTTTATTCTGGTAATCACATTGTAGATCTTATTTCCATATCCATGGGATACTAAACCTGATAATGAAATGGGTGACAGATTTGGACATAGAAATGTCTTTGTTAACAGGTAAAAGGGAATAGGCAACTTGCCAATCATTGAATGTTGTTCTAACGGATTCTGGTAAGGTGTCCATGGTAATCCTAAATTTATCCCACTAAATGAGGAACCAATTTGGAAGCTCATTTTTAAGAACTTCTAGACATATTCTGATGAACCAAATATGATTATAGACTGGATTCTGATAGTAGAAGACAGGTAAAAAAATCAATATAATCTCAATAACTATATTTTATTTTCTTGTTACTGATCTCAAGACTTCTGGTCGTATGAGGATGTAAACCCCATTGCCCAATGGGCATAATATTTCTAATTGTAGCCTTACTGTAAGTAATAGGGCTGACAGTTATGTTAGGATCATGGAGTGTATGTTTGATCTCTATGGCTACTGTTCAAGCACAATGACTTCATAAATGTATCGATACCATTCAAAATGAGCGGGAAATTGTTGAGTAGATAAATATCATTTTTTTTATTTTTAATAGATCTGACATCCATTGCTCATCTGCTGTTTCGATGAAGAGAATAGTCTCATCAGTCATACTGTTAAGTATATATTATTCTGGTATAAGAAGGACATCTTTAGCCGATTTGCTAGAAGAAGTCTATTATGTACTGTTAAGATTTTTGTTTAAGCTTGTGTTCAAGCTTGAGAATTATGTTATGTAGGGATTTCCCCTGCCTCGGCCTCGACTTCTGTTCATAAACCCTGCAAGTATTCACGGGTTAGAAAGTCTGGTAAAGAATTATGTTCACCTTTGATATGCTCAATATCAAAATCAAATACTGATCATAAAATTTGCTAAGAGGCAAATATCTATTTTGAAGCAAGATTCTGTACGTCTTTTTTGAATATCTGTTTGGTTGCAGAACAATCAACTCTAAAAAGAAAATATTGGTTAAGTAAATCATCCTAAAATTTAAGAACACATTTAACAATTGTTAAACATTCTTGTTTAATAGTTGGATAATTAAGTGTTGGTCCTTTCCAAACTTTAGAAGTGAACCTAAGTATTTCTTCTTTCTGATTACTGGGATTAACCTGCTTAAGGATCCCACCATATCCCTGGTTAGAGGCATTGGTTTCAACAATCTTTTGTCATGTAGGGTTAGGTAAAGATTAACAATGTAATTGTTGTATTTTTGTTTTATCTTCTGTACTGTTAAGGTATGTTCAGCTGTCCAAGGAGAAGGGTTCTTCTTAAGTCTGTTATAAATGATAGAACTATCCTGGGCACATTCCTGATAAAAGTCTCTAATATAATTCAAACTTCCTAAAAATATCTATAAATGATTTTTATCTTTTATTTCGTCTGAAAATTTAGAAGCAAATTCCATATTTCGGTTGATAGGAATAGTAGTTCCATTAGAAATATTATGTCCTAAAAATCTAACTTTTGTTTGAAAAAGTTTCATCTTAGATGCAGATAAAACTAAGCCATTTCTGATAATAATATTCTTAAAGATATGCAGATGCTTGACATGCTGATCAATGGATGATGAGAAAATTAAAACATCGCCAACATAACACATAATATATTCAGTATATGGGATGAAAATATCATATGATATACTGAAATTCTGAAGGTCCATTCTTAACACCGAATGGTAAAACATTCCACTCATAATGACCAAAGGGAACGATAAATGTTATTTTATACTTGTCTTGTTCAGCAATCCGGATTTGCCAAAATTCTGATTTTAAATCAAACTTAGAAAAGATTACTAAATCATATAAGCGATCTAAAAGATCTTTTTTATTTGAAATAAGATACATAATGCATTGGAGGGCATCATTAAGTGATTTATAATTAATAACTAAATGAGGTTATCCTTGTTCGATCTCAATATTTTTATAAACATAAAATGATGTACAACTCCAAGGCGATTTACTAGGTCTAATGAGTTTTTTCTGTTAGAGGGATTCAATTTTTGTTTTGCAAATATCTAGATATTCATTTTTCATCTGGCTAGGACTAGATTTAGTAGGAATATATTTTTCATCAAAATCCTGGTGATGGGGAAGATAAATAATATGTTTCTTCCTGTTCGAAAAGCATTTGGAAGATCGTTGTAAATTTCTGTTTGAAATTCTTTCATAATAACTTTGATTTTATTCTGAATAGAAGGCTGTTGAATTTTCTGTTCGAGAGTAAGAAATTGAACTTCTTTCTGAATAAAATTGATTTGATTTTCTTTATTCTGGATAAAATATTTAATAAGATCCAATTCTTTAGTGTACGGTTTCATAATGAATTCAAAAACAATTTTTCTGTTATTAATGGTAGTATAAATACCATTAGTATCAATTTTATCCATAGGCATTAATAAACACATAAAAGGATTGCCTAAGATGATATTCTGGGTCATGTTTTTTAACAAAATAAATGAGGATCGTAAACAAATACCTTTATTACAGATTAAAACTTCGGGTATTTTAAATTCTATTTTCATTCTGCTACCACTTGTACCGATAAGAGATTGTGTGATTTTCTGAAAAAACTTGGTAGAGATTAAACCCTCTTTTATACAGCTCATATCATCCCTTGTATCAATAAGGGCGATAACATTTTTAATTATAAAATCAAGTTTTATAACAAAAGTAATGTGGGTATATAATTTTTGAAAGGTAACTTGATTCATAATAATAAGATATTGGTTACTCTCCTGATTCGTATTCTGAGGAGGAGGAGATGATTCTGGATCGATGGAATTCTTGCCTTTGGAGGAAAGTTCTTGTTTAATATGGGCAAGGTCCTGAAAGATAATCTGTTTTGCAGTCTGTAACTGTTTGACTTTAGTTTTGAGAAGATTGACTTCCATCTTCAGGTCCTGAATGGTAATGGGTTTTTTAGTAATGGATTTATTCTGTACGCGATTCATAATTTGCACATACTGTAATTCTCAATTGGTAGGATATCTTCAGTAATGTGATCCTTGGTGTGATCTTTATATAAAGTTTCTAAAAACTTTAATTTTGTTTCTGGATCATGTATCTAATCAGTAAAACTGAGCTAGTTTTCTGGGTTTCTGTTAGAACTTTGGTACTAGGTTGACCTAGATCAAGGCCATTCATCTCAACGATGGCTTTCCAATAACTAGTTTCTGTTAACATGTTATAATTCTTACTATTGCAACAAGGTTCATTCTGATCAGAAGATGAATCTGAATCGGATGAATAGATTTCAGCTAAGTCATTCTCTGAACTTGAGTCTGAATAGGAGTTCTCTTTGTCAGAGATACAGTTAAGGATTTGTTGTTGGGTCTCCTCATGTAAGGACATCTCATGGAGTTTCTATTTGATTTTGCACTTACTAGCATGGTGTCATTTAGTGCCACATCTGAAGCACGGAACTTATGATTTATCCTTCTTAGGAAATTTCCTTTTATGAACTTCCTGGAAGTTATGCTTAAGAGCTTTTCTGGAATGGAACCTTCTATATTTCTTAGAAGGTTTAGGGTTTCTGAAAGTTGAGGGATACTGGATTTTTGTGTCACAGGCGAACTGATCACAAAATTCACCTAGCTCTTTACGGTTAGATAAGTTTTGATTTTTCATCGTTTACTTGAGTTTCATATCATTGCAGAGGGATAATCCTTCTTCAATAACTACTACAATGAGAGATCCATAAGTATGATGGTTGTAGGGAATAACTATCTGGTTATGTTTTCCCTAAGTTTCTTGTGAACTTTTTATGCAAAAAGATTAGGGAGACCATCAATAAACTTGATCTTCCAATGATCACCAGTGGCGTCAGCACGTTGCATGACCTTCATTAAGAATACATCTTTATACCATCTGAAATGGGTTAAAGATGGGCAACAAATGTTTTGAAAGAGTTTTCTATGCCGATCTGTATTAATGATTCATGGTCCAATGAAATGGTGAATGATGGCTTGTGCTAGAGTATAGCAAGCGTCTTCTGTGTTGGTTTCGATATGAGTAGAAGGATTTATATTAATCCTAGAAGCATTTAAGATTTCATCCCTTTGAGGTTGAGTGAGACGATTATCCCACCATCCTTTTAGAATGCTGGTGAAGCCATTGACAAGAAATCTGTTAATTTGATGATCGGAATTATCATTCTGTTCACAAACATATGCATACATTATCATGTGGTGTATGCCTTCGAAGATTTGATATTCATTTTTATCATCTATGTTCCATTCATAGATAGTTTTTCCATGATAAGATTTTTGAGTATGAAGGAAATCTTCTTCATACAAAATTTCATGTGGAGTAATTCTAGGATAATAATACTTACTGGGTCTGTGTAAAGTCATACGCTGGGTAGACTTGGAGTAAGACAGTTTGTTGATACTATCATCAAAGTTTTTCTGTATATCATGAATTTGGGAAAGAGTATGCTCATCCTTTTCATCATCACTTACAGGTAGAGATGAATCACCCTGGTTCATCATATTAATCTGTTTCAGAGATTTTTGTCATGATGATTCTGGTTCACTAATCTTCAAATCTCTTATTCTTCCAATAAGAGTGGCCATAAAGTCTTCCTCTTTCTTGGTGGATTTTAACATAAAATTAAGAACTTTAAGAGGAGGCTTGATAGTGACTGGTTAAAGGTTAATAGTTTTAGGTTTCTCTAGACCTTTGTCATGTTGCTCTTCAATTTTATCTTGTATGTTGTTTACATGTTCCTCAATACGGATAAGTTGGTTACCTACGATTTGAAAAAAAATGTTAGTATAATTATTCTGTTTGGTTAAAGGTACAATATTCTTGACCTTTAAGGTTTCATGCTGAATGGATGGCTCAGAAATCTCAACATATGGAGAGATGACTAACGGTTTAGTACTCTCATTGTTTGGAGCAAGCTCTAAGGATAATGGTGGAGGATGAACAACTTGGAAAAGCTTACCAGTTTTCGTTATCCAATTCTTCTGAATTCATGTTAAGACATTTATCTAATCTTAATCAAGAATAGGTATTTTATAAGAAAACTCATAGTACCATTCTGGGAAAGATCTAAGAGTCTAGTTTTTCCAAAGGTGGTAATAATACTGGTCTTTAAGGATTTTTAACTTATCAGGAGTATGGGATCTAAAATTCCATAAATGAAATTCCTGATATTTGTCCTTCATAAAGTCCTGGTTAAGATTCTTACGTAATTCACTATTAGGTGTAAAATCCATTAAATATCGAATTGTTATCACTGGCTGTAGGGCTATTGAGCCTTCTGTTGTTGGGTCTATCTATTTCATAAACTGCATGAGGTATCTGATTTTCTGATATGTGTATACCTCTGACGTGAGCTTCAGGTATCTGCTCAGAATTGATAGACTCAGATGTAGAAGGTCTAGAGGATTTTAGAAAATCAATGTTATAGGGGGATTACTCTTATAACTAGTACTAGAAAGGCTTATAGTTAAGCATTTCTGGAAACGAAGGTATACATTACCTCCTTGAGTTTGAACAACATCTTCGATAGATTGTCTGATGATGGGTTTGGTAGGCACAACATTAGGAATGTGCCATTTTTCTGGAAAAGTAATTTCTTCCCAAGGTATCATCCTAGGGATGGCTACTTGGTTGTTGAAGAGGTTGGTGTCGATGAGGACAGTGTGTCCTTGCTCACTCTTCTTTTTGGTGCAAGGGTTCAAGGTGGAGAGAACTTTTAGGTGGATTTTGAAAGTACTACAAATGGAGGAAATTCTGGAAGATACTCATAACCATGCAAAATAATTCTAAGTTCCAAAACCTTAGAAATATTACTGCCATAAAGAGAAACACTCAAATTCGGATAAATATTAAAATAATTAGGCCCATAGGATAAGCTAGTTTCAATAGCTCCTATAAGATATGCTTTCTAGTTAAGGCATCGTCTATCTCGGAGGGTACACTGTATACTGGTATTTCACCAAGTAGGGTCAAAGGCTTAAAAGCTATATGTACAAATCCTATATGCACATACTTGTATTTCTGCATGAAAGGATATAAGTCCTGGATATGCAACGGATAAACAATATCATCATTATTCTGTAATGGTATAGCATGCTCAAAAACTTTAATTATTCTTCTACTGGTAAAATCAAATATTCCAATTTTATAAATGGTTTCTGGTTTAACCTTAGATATTGTCCATTTATCTAAGGCTTCTTTAGCATCCTGATATGTTATAAGTTTTGTTACTTCTGAAGTTGAAGCTACGATATTAACTACGGTTGACGAAGATGAAGTAATTTCAGACATATTTTTCTTGTGACCATGTATGTATAAGTTAAAAGAAATATAATTTTAATATAACCAAAACTATTCATGACTTTAATACCAATTGGGGTGTGCTAGCACACGAACACACGGTTAACTACCCAATGCACGCAGATATATCATTCATAGCTTAGGCAAACACAAAACACATAATCCTAGGGATGTATTTATATATATATATATAAGTATCCATGCAATTTACACAGAACAGAAAATACATAAATAGGTAGCATGTAGTTACTGATTGTCTAGAAGTAGGACATATCTTTTTCTTTTTATTCTTTCTCATTTCCCACGTGTATGGAAGTTGAAGGCAAGCTTTACACTTATCACATCACCAAGAATATCTACAATAGGTTATAATATAGTCAGTGTATGAAATCCCGTCATAATATAAAAAAAATTAGAGAAAAAAGGCAACAGTTATCAAGCAGTGTGATCTGTATCATCAGAGTTCAAAGAGATCATACAGTTGAACGGGAAAGTTGCAATTGTTGACCAATTAGAAAAAATGAATTCTCACTTGTTTTAAAAAAATTATGTTATAAAAGTCATATTAGTCTATAACAATTTATTTCATATATTTCTGCTGATTCAAGTGCATTAATGTATTCATTTATTGATGAAGTTATAATTGTAATATTGTGTCTCCTTAACATGATACGTCTTTAGCATATTAATATAAATATTTTTTGGAATGAAACAATGCAACANATATATATATATATATATATATATATATATATATTTGGAATGAAACAATGCAACACAGTTGTATCATATCTAAGGGTAGTAATATATTACGTCCATTGAGCATTACGGTTTTCAAGTTCAAATTGAAGGGATGAAAATGAAGTGTTGTGATTCTCCTCAACTGTGACCGAAGTGTAATAATAATTAGTGTAATAATAGTTTGTCCATTGAGAATGACACGAATTTTAAGTGAAATTATTACACCGATTAAAAATATTAAGAATTTTTTTGTCCATAAGTGTTGGTAAATTAAATTTTGACATCTGTCATTAGAGGTGTAATTCAAGGTTAACAATCTTAGTAGTAGGGTAAATCTAAAAAGTGAAAGTCTTTTAGGTTTTGTTCCTTTTAATATATTAGAGATGGTATATAATTCTACATGGACAAGCAAGAAAAGTAGAATGAAATTCTCTAAATGTTTCATTGCGATATTGATTATGAAATTGCGGTGCTACATCAAAAGAATGATAATTATAATTATTTTTTTTATCTGTCTTCAGTCTTTTGTTATGTATTGCAATGAATCGAAATTCTTGTTATTTTTTTTTGGGTTACTTTGTGTAATTTAGTATTTATTCTTGTGAACCAATGAAATCCCTGTAGTTTGTGTAATTTGGTGCATGATGTATCTGAGCAGAAAGGGCTCTATTTTCCTGGCCATTGTTCCAGTAACTCTTCTTGGGTCTGAAGAAAACTTATCAAACTCTAAGGATGAGGTTGCGCATTTCTTCCAAGCTCAAGTTGGGATCGTAACACACTGTATTTGTGGGTTGATCCTTGGCTTCCCAAATGCATCATGTTTGAAAGTTATGGCAGTTTTTTGCTGGACCCATAGTGGGATTTGAACTCAAGGGTAAGCAGAGTAATTGCCAATGGGAGGTGGACATGGCCACTTGCTTATACCTTTGCCTTCATGGAGATGAGGGAGCTCAATAGATACTCCCTTCAATAGAGGTGTTCACAGTTGATTTAGTTCGGTCGGTTCTACCCGTTCAACAATAACGTTAAAAGAATATTTCCTAAGAAATTGAACTTTAACTTCAAACTTTTAATACAAAACTTGAAATTTTCAACATATATTCAATGGCCTTTAAATTAAATTACAACATAAAACTTAAAACTAGATTAAATTTTGGTTCGGTTCAATTCAATTCAAATGCATAACATTTTTTAACCGAACTGATACTTTAGTTTCTCAATTTTCTCAAACCGAACCAAATCAAAAGTACCGAAAACTAACTGAACCGGTCATTTTTCTTCCGGTTCGGTTGGTTCGGAACAAGTTCGAACAACTTAAATCCAAGGATGTCAGGCATAAAAATACAATATGTAAAAATATATTATATATACGGAAATACTTGATGTATAAATGACATTTTGACATATTTTCCTAAGTTCATCCATTAAATTATAAACAAAGTTAGATCGTTATATAACAAGGCGTTAAAAAAATATAATAAGGTGAGGTTAATAGTTTTAGTTAACTAACACGTGCAACGTAAGTGGAAAGCGCCTAGTTCAATAGAAGATTCTTGAAATTCCTGTACTGTACCATTCCTCACGAACAACGCAAATGAAATACTCCCTGAAACAGATTATAATTCACTAGTCTAATGCAACAAATCAAGACAAGAATGATATGAAGTAAGACTCAAATTTTTCACAATACAAACCATCATTCCCACACATTGATCACTGATGAATCATATCAAACGTTGTCCTCTGATAGAATTCAAGCTTCTGATAGTATTCTTTCGAGTTCCAAGTCGAAGTTTTCCACATTATGATGTTGTTCCTCTAATTCATGTTGTCCTTTAGTAAGTTGCTGGTTAAGTCCTGTTTGTTGATAAAGTATTTCTCTTTGAACATTCCAATCCTCAGAAGTCTTCTCCACTGCATCTCCAATTAATTCTTCTTCTTCTGCTATATGCTTTATGTCTCCCACATCCACAACTCGACTACCCTCTTCAATAAATTTAATAGGAAAAACAGAAATAGTAATATCGTTAAATTTTTAATCGAGATTAATGAGAAAAAATGGCCTAGCCAGCTAAAATGAAACATTTACATCAGTAATAATATAAACTTATTCATAAAGAAACACCATACGAAATGAAAAGAAGAAGAAATGTAGAGCATAATAATTTATCCCCGTATCGGTTCTAGATGGGATCCAAAATAAGTATGATAGTAAAAAGAAAACTGGTTTCCAAAAAAATTATAAAAACGCTTGACGAATCCGATATGTATAGGGTATCAAACAGAATTTGATCATGCTCATCAATGAAAAACATAAGGAACACCAAGAATTTTTTTCATGCTCTCTAAATCAAAGAGAAGTAGTAAGGATAGAAGATAACCATTTATTGCTATTTTTTTGGCCTGTGCATATTCATTTGACATTTTCTTGATGGCATTCACATCAACTTCCATCCCCTGTAAGTGAAACAGAAAATAATCATAGGCACACGTAACAACTACCTAATTGCAAAAACAAAATGTTAACATAAGTTGACACTAAAATAAGAGGTTTATCTGTACTACTGAGTTTCTTCACAGCTAGTTGTAGTGCAATACAAGTTGGATATGGCAGAGAAACATTAAAAGACACATCTAGGCATAGTTGCTTTGTCTAAACAATTATATGTTAAATAAGATAAAAAGTGAATATAAAAAGAAGAAAAAGGTTAAAAAGAAATTTCCTTATATACCATTTACTTACCAAGTCCATGTGGAGGAAGTTCTCAATCTGAGTATTTGAAAACAATCTATGAGACAAAAGTTAAGTATGAGAAGCATAAAAGGCAGAAGAATTTATTTAGATTGAGAGTTGAACAGCCAACACATTTCGTTATCTTCTACATACTTCTTATATGCAACTTGAATTCGAGCATTTTGTAGTTCTGTTAGTTGATTAACTGTCTGTGTGGCAGAGCTCTCGTTTGCATCCATAAACCCAAAGAGGAAGATATTCTTTTCCAACATCTTATTCACCAAAGTGACTACCACTTTTATGTTACTTTCTTTTGCATCACCAACAAGGTCCTTAAGTTTCTTCATCTCTCCTGAATCACAGGTAAATAAGTGGTACTACAGTACGACTTAGTGCTATTAAAAATTACTAATAGCTTCATTCAATTGTAATAAGACTCAAATGCATAGGCAATGTGGGGACTAAAATACAGATACACAAGCAATGGTTTCGATCAAATGAAAAGGCAATGCTGTGTCCAAACTCAAACCCTTAACTTTGACTTGTATAAGAAGTAAAAAGTTCAATGACACGTGATGAAGTAACACACATCAGGGCCAATTCAGATTTGATGGATGTCATAATTTGATCATTCTATGCACTCAGAAACTTCCTGATTTCTTTCAGTACCAAAATTGATGCATTATAAGTGATAATCCCAGTCAACTAGGATTTATAAGGCATATACCAACTGTAAGAAGATTCTGTCTAGGTATCAACCTTAGATATCAAAATCAACATAGCAGATAGAGTTCGTTCCTCTCCCGGTATTACAGTTTCGTTACTAGTAACCGAGGCTTTTTTTATAAGAAACAAAACTAATATTGATGAGTAAAATGTACAAAAATGGTTCGGAGGATAAGCATTCCAAATCGAACGACAAAATGACTATAATAAGTCCATAAACGCAGCCAACCAATCAGTGTTAATAAAAATACAAAGGAATGTTCTTAAAGTACTAGAAACCGAGGCTTCTAAATGAATGCTGAAAGAAATAAAACTCCATCATCCAATAAGGGAAGTCTAAGATTTCATACTTTAAAGAAAAGAATTAAAAAAAAAGACCAGCACAAAGCAGTCATCTATGACACAAATACCAGTTTCCATGTTGCGATAATCACAGTGAGGTATACCCTCTGCCAGATAATACACTCGACCAACAGATTAGATGCTAAACCTATCCAATAAACCACTTTGTGGAACTCGAGATATTATAAATAGATATGACAATAACAAGGTGGCTACATAAGCGTTGCAAGCTAATATACAAACTATAGTACCTTTAGAGATTCAAAACTTCAAATGTTACTCTATAGAAATATAAATACAAAGCCACATCTATTATGTGCTTGAAAAACCCAGTAGAGAGCGGGATAAAAGATCTAAAGATTGAAGAGTGAAGTGTACTCATATGGAAGTTAAAGTTATACCAATCGATAGATAAATCTTGAAAGGAGGCTTGAATGGTTGAGTCTCATAAAGGCAATAAAGGCAATAAAGTCCACCCAATCTAAGCGATAAAGAGCCAACACTGACCATGTAACCTGCACAACTAGATGCACAGGATCACTAGTGACGATAGAACACTCACAATAACATCAAACTGAAGCTGTCACTCAAAAAATCATAATAAGCCTATGTAAAGGAGCATTAAATGGCCATAATATGACACCATAATTAGTAACCAAAATGATTGTGAGTAAACAAGCTGAATTAGTAAAAGCCTACCAATCGAATGGGCATATAATGATTGCATAAAGAAGGCCAGGTTGGAAGTAATAGCCTCAAATATGTAAGTGAACTTTCTAGCAATCCATACTTTCTTCATATCCGCAAAACTTGTTGACCTGTTCTGGTAGACCACAAACACCACCAGCATCAAAGATAATAGCACATGAGATTCAAATAGAAACCATCTCAAATTGGTTACAAGAAAACAAGTGCAAAGAAGAAGGCACCTCAGCAAACTCAGCAATAAGCTCATCAATATCGCGCTTGAATAGAGAGACATCCATAGCACTGATAAGATTCTTAAGATGCTGATAAGTGATAACTAAATAGATGAAACAAATTGCAACATGGCATAGAAGAGAAGGAAAATATATTATTGATAGACATCATCAGATGAAGAGCGAACCAAACAAACAAAGCTAATTTTTCTAAACATTCCCATTACGTAGATATATTTCACTTTCTAAATGTCTAATTACCCAAATTTGATTTCTTCTACATCAAGCAAAAGTATGATTTATATTTCCTAATAAGAATTACGTTCGACTATAAATAAGGTTGTAATCAGACTTTTCGACACAGAATTGAATGGAATTACATAGTTTATAGCAAAATTTTGACTTTGTGGATTGAAGTTGTAAACCCCAAGGTTGGTTCGTCGGGTCCTAAAATGGTTTTACATGTTTTCTCCTTCTGTTTTCCCCCTCAATTAGTGGTCTTAGACTCTTAGTTTTCTTTACTCTCATCCGCTTCCTGCATCCAATCTGTACCAGATCTATAACCCACTGTCTGTTCTCCATCATTCACCGCGACCTTACTCCGCAGATCAATATCCACCATCTATTATCATTGTTTCACCCTTTCTAATCCTTTGTAAAGCTCAGGAAGCATCTTTGCCAACCAACCAAAGAGAGCTAAACCAAAGAAAAGTATCCTGTCGCGCCATGAAACTCTAATAAATCGGAAACCAAAAACCCCCACACAACACCCACATCCACCGAGACCCAAATCCTCCTGCCAAAAAGACTCAGATTCATCGCCCTCAAAAACAACATTTCTTTTTATTGCTGCCAATAAAACCCACAGCATGAAAAGCCTACCTGTCTCTATGGCGGGTATCAGAAACCTTGTTCCTCTTGCTTGCGTCACACTGCTTGCAGAGCACAAGCCTCGCCTGTGTACTTGCTGGTTGCTGCAATTAATATGGTTATTTCGAAAACTAAACCTCTATTTGTTTTTTTTTTCACGAAAAATAGCACTTCTAAATCCATGATGGTGTTTATCCCACTTTTTGGGGTTTAGGGTTTTTATCAATGTTTAATCTTGATTGGTAAAGATCTACTGTTTTAGCCTCCTCCTAAGTTTCTTACAATGTGATTTATTAGTAGAAGAATCTCTTTAATCACTTCCATTTTCTTGGGTTTTGTGGTCTGTCGAGGTAGGGGCGAAATGCTACTCAGATGGTTTCTTAGTTCCTAGTCAAGACTAGGAGAAAATGTTGTCTGTCAGGTGCTTAAACTATTGTTAACTCGTTTGTCTATCATGTATGCAAAGAAATGAACTTGAAGATTTTTTTAGAGTAAAATGAGAAATAGAAAAGCTTAACTGAATTGATTAGCCAACTTTTTTAGGAATAAACTCTGATTAACTAGAGGCATTCCTAATTTATTTCAGCACAATAACATTCAAGTTACTCATACAGTTAACCATGAGATCTTTGAGTATGTTACCTCACACTTAGCTCTCGTTTTCTTGTGTGATTGTGCCTTCAGCTTCTTTGTGTGATTGTTAATTTACAGTTAATCACACTAAGCTTTTTTGTGTGATATTTTTCAAGGTGAATGCTACTTGATAAAAAAATGTTATATCTACAATATTAAAAAAAGATAGATATTTATGTAGAGTTGTCCTCTAAAAATGATGAATCTTGCAATTTTTCCTTATATTTTCATTATATCCATATTTTTCCTTAAGGTAAAAGTGAATGGTAGGGATATAATGAAAATATAAAATAACTCATCTCTTCTCAGAATGTATGTGATGCAATCTAATTTTATAAGATGTCACGTCAATTCAAAAAGAAATGATTTTAACATTTCTACAATCTCAAAATTTCTCACTTCTTTATCCAAATAAGAAATTGTTCTCTCAGTATATGTGTGGTTAAGAATATAGCCTAGCAGTAATCACAGTTTAAATTGAAAATTTTCTACAAACGCCCCTTGCAAAAAAATGATTTTAGGACATCTCTTTATTTTTAACGAAATTCAGTCATTTTATAGTGAAAATACTAAGTTGCCCCTTTAGTTTAAAATTTTTGGTTAAAATTTGTGACTGCTAGATCTTGGTCTAGCAAGTCTAGCAATAACGTTTTGCTAGAACAAGGTCTGACATGAAAGTATTTTAGTCTTTTCCTCTATTTAAAAAGCTAGATTTTGTTAAAAAGAGTCGAAGGATTTTAATAGTTTTTTCCTGAAGTAGACCTCTAGGAATACATAATGTCTGAAATGAACTCATTTCCTAATTTTTACTGAGCTAAACTCTAGGCCCACCATCAATTCAAACTAAGAATGTAAAGTTATAAATATTAACTTTGCACGAAAATCAAATAACAATAAGAGAAAAACTAATAAACAAATCAATTATCAAAGAACAATCTTGTAGATTTTAAGATGGCTTCAAAATGATCTTCAAGTAATCTTGTAGACTTCAAGATAGCTTCAAGATTATCTTCAAGCCCTCTTGAAACAATCTTGTATACTTTAAGATGATATTAAGATGATCTTGAAGCCATCTCCAAACAATCTCATAGACTTCAAGATGATTTTAAGATGATCTTCAGGCCGTTTTGAAATCTAGAAGATGGCGTCAAGATCTTCTTAAAGCCGCCTTGAAGTTTACAAGATAGCTTCAAGAATCTTGATGCCTTCTTGAAGTAATCTTGTAGACTTCAAGATGGCTTCAAAATCACCTTGAAGTCATCTTGAAGCCATCTTGAAAACTTTAAGACTGATTTTGACGACTCTAACTTCAACATACTGCTTGTTGAGTTCTTCATCAGCAACATTATTGTATCAAAACTTCATAAACAAAAAACCCAAAAAAAGACCTCGTATAAAAGTCAGTAATCAACAACAAAACTTACGTGCCTTTTAGTCGGTCGACTTTTACTTGAGAATGAAGATGTTGAAAGTTTTTCTTAAAGCTGGTAAAAATCTCGAAGTGGAAGAAGAAGATGGAATGATTTTTTTTTTTTTGAAGAAAATGGTGAAGATGGACTATCGATGAAGGAAAATGAGATATATTTGGATGTTTTTCTCAAGAAGCTATGGATGTTGAGTGTTAAAGTGAAAAAGTTGACATTTGATTGGATTGTTTGTAAGAATGGTAAGAGAGAGGAGGATTTTTTGGCATGAGAGAAAAGTTGGTGGATGGTAGGTCCAAGGTTTAGATAAGTAAAAATTAGAAAATTAATTATTTTAGGCATTTAATATTCCTAGGAGTCTACTATAGGAAAAAATCGATTTTAATTTCAATTTTTTACTCTCACGTTATTTCTTAAGTCATTTCTTATTTAAATATATAATATATAAAAAGGAGAAGCAATTCTATAAATTTTTTGGACAATAATATCCACATATTTTTCTTCTACATTCTAAAATGTCCCTTAAAAGTACACTTGTTGTATTTTTATTCATTGTCACCATTTGATACATCATATCTGAACAACTATAAATCTAATGAATACAACTTTTGGTTTGAAATTATACCATTTTTCAATTGAAACAATACTATTTTTTAACGATAAAATAATATCACTTTTATAAGTAAAGAAGTATATATTGTTATTAAGAAAATAAATATATAATTACATAAATATAGTTACACAAAATTTACAAATGAAAAATGAAATTTACAATACAAACAAAAAATGAAAACTCAAAGTTTAAAATAAAATATAAAATAAATATTTTAATTATAATGACATTATTTTTGTCTTTTAATTTTTGAGAGCATATGTCTAATGTGCACTCTTAAGATTTTTTCTATAAATATACATGATGTGGTATTGCATGGTTGAATAAAAATAAATCAACAAATACAAATGATAATATAACATTGTACTGGTTTTATTCAAATAAATTGAAAATAAATAATATGGTGTTATATATTTCTATTTAATTCACATAAATATAACATTATTATAAATAATAATTATAACTAAAAATATAATATGTTTAAGTACACGTGCATTGTATGTTTGTATTGACTAAATTAAAAAAAAAGTCAAAATTTGTTTTTCGTTGTTTAACACCATAATCCATAGGGTTATTTAGATAATACACCATTTCCATTTTTAGTTAGGATTTTTATACCCATTTTAAAACTCATAAATTTAATACCTCTGACCCACTAAATTAAACAAAATTCATTGTTTACACATTACCCAAGGCAGTTTACACATCAAGTAGGATTAGACGTTTACTTGCTCTTTCACATTCCTTCTTCGCATCTCTTCCTTGTTTATCTTCCTTAGATTTTTTGCTAAACCATACTCTTTCATAAAGCATTTTACAAAATTATACTCTTCGCTTAATTTTTACTTATCCTAACCCCTGATTCACATTCCCTTTATTTTTTCTCATTTTCCACATTGCCCTTCTTACACACTGACCCACATTCTCTCTCTTCATCTTTCATATTCGTATCTCTCTCTTAGAAAACCATTTTCTCCAAAACTAAACACAATAAAATAGGTTTTGTTAATTTTAATGAGTTTTATTAATTTTTGTAGATTTTGTTAACATTTGTTAATTTTAATGAGTTCTGTTGATTTTTGTAAGTTTTGCTAATTTTGATTTTATTAATTTTTTTGAGTTTTGTTAATTTTGAGAGAGAACGTAGAGAGATAAGACAGAACGTAGAGAGATAGACAACACTGAGAAAGAGAGAGAGTGTCGAGAAGAGGGGGTATACGACTCTCGTGTACCCATCGTATAGTTTATAGGATGAATACACGATACTCGTGTACCCATTGTGTAGTCTGCAGGATGCCCGTGTACTTATCGTGTAGTGTACACATGGCCCACCATCCACTTACTTTTTATTCATTTTTTCTCCCAATAGTTTTCTTACACAACATCAGATCAAATGTTAATTCATTATTTTCAACACTCAACCTCTATATTTATTTATATTTAAATAAATATATAAATTTGAATATATTACATGTGCAATGTACGAAGATGACTACACGATGATCATGTAGCCATCTTGTACACATGACCAACCATCTACTTATTTTTTCTTCATTTTTTCTCCAATACTTTTCTTACACAACATCAAATCAAATGTCAACTCATTATTATACTCAACATCCTTATTTATTTATATTTAAATAAATATAAAATTAAATATATTACATGCGTAATGTACACGACGATCATGTAGCCATCGTGTACCCATTACCCACCATCCACTTACATTTTCTTCATTATTTCCTCTCAGTACCTTTCTTACACAATATCAAATCAAATATCAATTTATTCTTCATCAACACTCAACCTTCATATTTATCAATACTTAAATAAATATATAAAATTAAATATATTATACATGTAGTGTAGTGTCTACCGTGGAACACAGACATCGTGTAGTTATCATGTAGACTACACGATTGGTACACGGGGCGTCGTGTACCCCCTCTCTCTCGACGTTCTCTCTCTTTCCCAACGTTCTCTCTCTATCTCTCTACGCTCTACGTTATGTCTCTCTCTCTCTCTCTATGTTATCTCTCAAAATTAACAAAACCCACCAAAATTAACAAAATCTACAAAAATCAACAAAACTCATCAAATTAACAAATGTTAACAAAATCCACAAAAAATAACAAAGACCTATTAAGATTAACAAAACTCATTTTGTTGTGTTTATTTCTCGAGAAAATATGTTTCGAGGAGAGAGAGAGAGAGGTGAATATGAAAGATGAAAAGAGCGAGTGTGGGCTAGTGTATAAGAAAATCAATGAGTAAAAAAAGAGAAAAAAAATGAATGAAATGTAGGTCAGGGATTACGATAAGCAAAAATTATATCGATGTTATAAATTTGTAATATACTTTATAAAGAGTATATTTCAAAAAAAGGGTTTTTTGCTAAACTAGATCCTAGACTAACCATTTTGCAGAAATAAACTCATACACTAATTTTTGTTTCTCCTGGACCCTGGTCCACATTCGACTCAAAATGTATGAAGTTACATGTTTACCCTTCACTTCATTTCTCCTTATTTTTTCATTTTTCCCACTTCTTATTCGTTTTCTTCTTCGTTTTCTCCTTCGTCATCTTCTTACTTCTTCATGTAGCAACAAAAAATATTTATTTATTTTCTTCTTCATGTTTATGAATTTTTTGAAAATATTTATTTATTTTCTTTTATTTTTTTTTCTAAAAATGGGTTTTTGCCCAGTTTCACATATCTGAACCAGAAGATCTGATGACAACCTAGATCTGAAAATGAGTTTTTGTCTATTTTTATAGATCTGAACCATATCTAGCCATAAACCAAGCTGAAAATGCATTTTTACCCATTTCATGGTAGCAATTCCTTCTTCTAATTCTTTTTCGACGTTTAACTTTTTTTAATCCTTCGACGTTTTATTTTTGGAGTATCATTCATGAGGATACACTAGCATCGTGCGCCTATCATGTAGCCATCGCGTAGACTACACGATGGGTACACTCGCATCGTGTAGTGTACACGATGGGTACACTAGTATTGTGTAGTCATCTTGTAGTTTACACGACGCTAGTGTAACTATCATGTAGACAATACGATGCCTACACTATATATTACACGATGGCGACACGATGCCAGTGTACCCATCCTGTACCCTACACGATATCAACATGATGCGAGTGTACCCATCTTGTATACTACACGATGGCTATACGATGCCACTGTACTCATCATGTAGTCTACACGATGGCTACACCATAGGTACACGGCGCTAGTGTACCCCCATGAATGACACTCCAAAAATAAAACGTCGAAGGAATAAAAAGAGGTAAAATGTCGAAAAAGAATGAGAAGAAGGAATTGCTGCCAAAAAATGGGTAAAAACCCATTTTCAGATCTAGTTTGTAGCTAGATATGATTCAGATATGTAAAAGAAGGCAAATACCCATTTTCAGACCTCAGCCAGATCTGGTTTGTTGTCAGATCTTCTTGTTAAGATCTATAAAAATGGGCAAAAACCCTTTTTAGATCTGTTTGTGGCTAGATATGGTTCATATCTGTAAAAATAGGCATAAACTCATTTCCAGAAAAAAGAAAATAAATAAATTTTCTTAGAAAATTCATGAACATAAAAAAGAAAATAGATAAATATTTTGCTATTACATGAAGAAGTAAGAAGATGAAAAAGACGAAGAAGAAAACGTAGAAGAAAACGAAGAAGTGGAAAAAATGAAAAACAAAGAAGGAGAAATGAGGTGAAATGTAAACATGTAACTTCGTGAATGCATTTTGAATAGAATGGGGTCCGATTTAGCAAAAAATCCCCCAAAATTTTTTTTTTGTTAAACTGGACCCCTAGACTATCCATTTTGTAGAAATGCACCCATACGCTGTTTTTGTTTCCCCTATCCCTTGACCCACATTCCACTCAAAATGTATTATGAAGTTACATGTTTACTATTCACCTCGTTTTTTTTTTCATTTTAACCACTTCTTCTTCATTTTCTTCTACATTTTCTTATTTTTCATCTTCACACTTCTCCATGCAACATCAAAATATTTATTATTTTCATTTTCATGTTCATGAATTTTCTGAGAATATTTATTTATATTTTTTTTTTCTGAAAATGGGGTTTTGCCCATTTTTAAATATCTAAACCAGAACTCACAACAACTTAGATCTGAAAATAGGTTTTTACCTATTTTTACAGATCCGAACCATATCTAGCCACAAACCAGATCTCAAAATGGATTTTTACCCATTTTAGGTAGCAATTCCTTCTTACAGATCTTGAACCATATCGTGTAACTATCATGTAGACTACATGATGGGTACACTAGCGTCGTGTATACTACATGATGACTACACTAGCATCGAGTAGCCATCGTGTAATATACATATAGTCTACATGACGCTAGTGTAGCCATCCTATATTCTACACGATCGCTATACGACGCTAGTGTACTCATCATGTAGACTATACGATGGCTACCCGGTGTCAATGTAGCCATCCTGTAGTATACACGTAGTCTACACGACGCTAGTGTACACATCATGAAGACTAGACGATGGCTACACGATGCTAATGTAGCCATCGTATAGGCTACACGCCGCTAGTATACCTATCGTGTAGACTAGACAATGGCTACACGCTACCACTATAACCATCATATAGTATACACGTAGTCTACACGACGCCAACGTTATCATCGTATAGTCTGCACGATTGCTACACGACGCTAGTGTACTCATTGTGTAGACTACATGATGGCTACACGATGCTAGTGTACTCATCGGGTAAACTACACGATGCCGGTGTAGCCATCATGTAGTATATAATGTAGCCATCGCATAGTCTACATGACGCCAGTGTCGCCATCGTGTAGTGTATACGATGGGTACACTAACATCGTGTAGCGTACATGATGGGCACGCTGGCATCGTGTAGTGTACACGATGAGTAACTTGCGTTGTGTAGTCATCTTGTAGTATACACGTAGTCTACACGACACTCGTGTAGCCAACATGTAGTATACACGTGGTCTGCATGACGCTAGTGTAGTCATCGTGTAGTATACACGATGGCTACACTAGCGCCGTGTAGACTATACGATAGCTACACTATATACTACATGATGACTACATTGGCTTCGTGTGGCCATCTTGTAGTCTACACGATGGCTACACTGGCGTCGTGTAGACTACACGATGATGACACTGACTTCGTGTAGACTACACGATGACGACACTGACTTCGTATAGACTACACGATGGCTACACTAACGTCATGTACACCACGTGTATACTACACGATACTTGTGCACCCATCGTGTACATTACACAATGCAAGTGTACTCATCATGTACACTACACGATGGCAACACGATCCCAATGTACCCATCGTGTACGCTACACGATATCAACGCGATGCGAGTGTACCCATGGTGTACACTACACGATGGCAACACGATACCAATATACTCATCGTGTAGACTACACGACGGCTACACGATGCCAGTGTACCCATCGTGTGGACTACACGATAGGCACACGACGCTAGCATACCCTCATGAATGACACTCCAAAAACAAAACGTCGAAGGATTAAAAAAAGGTAAAATGTCGTAAAGGATCTATAAGAAGGAATTGCTGCCCAAAAATAGGTAAAAACCCATTTTCAGATTTGGTTGTGCTATATAGGGTTCAGATCTGTAAAATAGGCAAAAACTCATTTTCAAAAAAAAAAATTTAAATATTCTCAGAAAATTCATTAATATGAAGAAGAAAATAAATAAATATTTTGCTATTGCACGAAAAAGTAAAAAAATGAAGAAGAAGACGAGGAAGAAAATGTAAAAAAGTAAAGAAGTGGAACAAATGAAAAACAAAGAAGAAGAAATGAGATGAAAAGTAAGCATGTAACTTTATAAATTTATTTTGAGTGAAATGTGGGTCAAAGACATGAGATACAAAAATTAATGTATAAATCTATTTTTATAAAATGATCGGTGTAGGGTCCGGTTTAGCCCAAAAATAAAACCATTTGGGTTTGCGCTGACTCGCTATCTTCTTCCTCTTCATCTCCATTGTCGTCTGTTGTCTCTCTCGGCAGAGGATTGACATAGGCCATGGCTGACAGATCTTCTCTCTTGTTCTCTATTTGCTTTCTTACTCTCTTCCTCACCCTTCTCTCCCACTCCTCTGTCCTTGCGGACTCACACTTCGAAGGCTTCGAACCAGAAACAGATGACCTCGACGATGACGATGTTTCACTCCCACTCACTGATCTCCCTCTCCGTTCTACTCCTCTAACCAAATCCGAGCCGGAGCCTACTCGAGTCTATTCCGGGGATCACAAATCCCGTGACCCGGAACCGAATCAAGCACCGATACCTTCATCACATCTTCCCTCCTCTGATCTCCCGAAGCCTTCTGGGACGAACTTAGATTATTGGGATGAGGACGAGTTCGAAGGCTTGCCCACCGAGCAACAAGAAGCATCGCGGCTGGAAAGTCCCAAAAGTTTCGATAACGATGCCCCTTCCGATCCAAGTTCTGTTCCAAAAGCTGCTTCGCCAAAACCGAATAGGGTCAAGGGTCCGCAATCGTTTACTGTAGAAATTGTGTGCGGATCTTTCTTGGTGATTTTCATTATCAATTACTTTACTGGGAAACGAGAGAACGAGAATATCGCGCTCTCTTGGGCAGCGAAATTCGCCACCAAGGACTCGATTTTTGAGAAGAATTTTAGTCTATTGGGTGTGGGAGAAGGGGACGACTCCCCTTTGCTGTTAAAAGAAGGGCAAAATGTGTTCAAATTCTACGCGAGCGGGCGGCGGTATTGCCAGGGGCTGCTGGCAACGATGGAGTTGAAAAGCCGGCACGATTTGATTTCGAGGCTATTCAACTTGGTGGTTCCGTGTAAGGATGAAATTAGCTTTGAGGTGTATATGAATGATGATGCGATGGATCACGTTGTTTTCGCCGTGGCAAAGAGGAAAATGGCCAAAGGGATGCAGAAGGAGGTGAGGGATTTGCAGAGGTTTGCTGGACTATTGTCACCACCGAGTGGGAGGAAATGGATTTCCGAGGAGTTGGCAGTGATTTCAGAGTCAAAAGAAGTTGCTGCTGACTTAATTACTGAAGCTGTGCTCGATCAGGTTTGATTACTCTGTTGATTCTTTTACTAAATATTACTATACTATGTTGCGATCTGAAGATATTTTGCCATTCCGGTGTTGAACTTGATCGTCTGATATCTCTATGCTCGATTTTTACTTTTTGGTCACTGATCAGTAATCAAGTTCACCAAGTCGCATAATTTTGAGTGATAATGACAAGTTTTATTTAGTGAAGAGTGAATAAGTAGTAGTCACTTAAATCCAATAAAAGGCTTGACAGAACCCTGTAGATACAAAAGAAAACACCAAAGATATCCGAGATCAATTATCTGTACACAAACGAAGTACAAAATCATCATCCATATAACAGGGAAGTTTATTTTCATCCGGTCTCTCCACAATCCTGATGCACAAATTTCAAACAGACCCTGAGTCAAAGTACGTCCTTTTTTCTTTTCACTTATCCTCTGATTAGTCGCTCCTTTACCTCAATCCTCACGTGTCACGTGTTTACTAGTAAGTACATACTTATAGACGAGTAAGGCTTTTTTATATTCCCAAATGAAACTTCATTATTAAATATCAACAATATATGTTTCCTGATTGTTTTTTGATGGGCAGCATTTTAGGAGAGTGAAATGTAGCCTTTTTTATCAGTA
This sequence comes from Datisca glomerata, assembly GCA_003255025.1. Taxonomy (NCBI): domain Eukaryota; kingdom Viridiplantae; phylum Streptophyta; class Magnoliopsida; order Cucurbitales; family Datiscaceae; genus Datisca; species Datisca glomerata. Next base: position 1,763,459 of record QANY01013125.1, on the reverse strand, counting down.
AGAATGAAATCTAGCCTGCATTTCCATTTGACGACTCTGGTTTTTGACTTTCTTACTCCTAACTCCATAAACAATCCAAAACACTCAAAATAATGTAAATATGGATAAAGACGATTGTGGTTAGAACATAGGAGAAAATGAACACTGAAGCTTGAATATCATCAGAATCCTAATTCTAAGAAGGTTAATAAATACTAGAGGGAGAGTGGCCACTTGAGTTGTGATAGATTGAGTGCATTTTCTTTAACTACTGATAAGAGCCGATAATATTAAATTAGAAGTGAAATATGGTCGAAAATTAAACTTTAAAAAGTAGAAAAAGGATAATTGTATGTGACATAGTCCTCATTAAACTATTAAACCGTTTAACACGGTTTAAAGTCTTCTTTATTATTTTCAAGGTCGTTTTAGGGAACTTCCTGATTGTCTTGGGAATGAATCACCAAAGTTCAAGCTTTTGAGTGCTTCATAATGGTGTATACTACAGAAACGGGTGAAGTTAGGAGTTTGTAAGCTGATGTCTCCTCCTTTTCTTTATAGATATGTCAAACTGTTTTAACACAACCTACCAAAAACCGTTTTAACAAATGGTTATAGTAAAACAGAGAATCAGCATATTACAGTTTCAAGCACATGTAATATTGATCAGGTGATTACTGTAAGGCATGTTCTGGAAACCTAGTGGTATATAGATAATTAATGTTGCATAATTTAAACAGTGTCACTTTGTTTTCTAGCCATTCTGAACTAGCACCTAAAACCAGTGTTTAAAGCATCAAACATAGAATGTATAAGATATCTTGATCTTCATGATCAGATATCAATCTCGTCAACACTTCGATAGATGTAATATATGGGATTATGTTCAACATATGTTGATGCTTGAGCCCCCGAAGAAAAGGGTCAAACTCAAGATTGTAGGTTATTGACTGTGACATTGTATATGATGATCCTAGCAGTTGACTCTTTTCAAGCTTTTAAATGTAATTCTTTGGTATATGCTCTTGAGATTATGATAGTTTTTTTTTCATATGAAACAGAAAGATTATGATAGTTATTGATAGTTATGTTAAAATTTCTGCTGTTATTCAAGTTTGTGAGTCAAGTGTATTGCAGCCAATGTTTACTTTCTGGAATGGGCCTTAGATGTGGTCCATTAATTTTCATTTTAGACAGCTAATTTTTGTTCTCATTATAACTCGGCAATCGGTAACGTTTAATTTAAGTGCAATGATGCAGTCCGTGTTATTGTAGTACAATTTTAAGACAAGCGGACGGAGATGAGACTGAAAGTTTGCAAAAACTTTGTAGTCTTTCAATGTTATTTGGTAGCCAAATGTCGAGAGTTTATTGGTGTACATGGTTTTGGATTCAATTGATTGTTAAGTTCTTTAACTATTGGAAAAGGTTCTGATGAAGTTTACTTTTAACACATTCAATCTTTCTTGTCATGATTACTCTAAGCCTTGCTCTGTGTAGAATGGAAGATAGTCCTAAAATTGTCAAAATAGATTCGAGGCTTGAACGCTTTAAGCAATGAACTAATGAAATGTCACTTAGAGTTTTTCCCCAATAATTAGTGTTTTTGTGAAACATTTTAGAACTAGATGTTTTCTGCGTTTTCTAATAATAACTCGCACTTTTGGTCTGAAATATTATACGGTTCTTCGTTGTTGAGTAGCTAAAAGACAAGGCATCTAGATGATTATCTGCATAAATATAATAGGAGTAGAAGCTTCAGTGATTTCATGTATTACTTGAATATATAAGATTTGACATTCTTAGTTCCTAGTGACAATCATGCTATCATGTTCTTAAAAGATAAAAAAAAATTCTATTTTTTGCAAACTAGGTCATTTTAAGGCATTGATTATTGGAAAGTTCGGAATTTCTAGGTTGGTTGTATAGATGTGTAAATATGATTGAGAAATCTATTTTCATTGAAATGTTCGTAAAAGTGCTTTTCTCTGGCGACTCCGGAAAAGCCTATTCAAAAAACAACTTTATTATAGTCAAGTATGGCTGTGAGACGCTCTGCTATTGAGTGTATTATTAACTGTAAAAGTGTATATTGGGTATTGACTGTTCTGCTTGCTTTTGAAGTACCCAACCTGTAGTCAAAGATTTCATTGTAAGTAGTTTGATGAGAAGGCTTCCTAGCCTTGTTCTTATGAAACAGACAAGCAATCAAACAAACAAAATGAAGAATATAAGCCTTGAATGGAGATATATTTAGCCAACATCTGGAAAACGTATAATGAGAGAAAAAAAACGTAGTTGGAAACCATAGAAACTTTTTATACGTCTCTATTTGTGGGACCTGTCACATTTATCCCTACGCCCATGCATTCTTGTGATAAACGCGTTTTACAAATTTGTAGTGTGTATAATGTTCTTAACTAGTTTGATTAGAAGGATTTTCTTTTGTTAAAATGCTATATCTTGTTAGGGCATAGTTCTAATATTATCTGTAGAAAGGTCTCCTTATAATTTACATCAGTTCATTCTTGTTACAATTAAAGCAACCAAGTTTGTGTTGTAATTTGTATCAAACTGCCTTTTCTCTTAAATTAGCAAAAATTACATTTTTACTTTAGTTTCATGATTGTGTTTGTTTTACTCCTATCAACTCAGCTTTGTTTTGGGTCCCTTAGAAATGTGCATATTTAGATTTCTATCATTTTACTTCATTTGTGTTGGCATTAGCCACTTTATGCGCTTGCTATTCGTGCTCACCTGATATTTCTTTCATTGGGAAAGTTATGTTGTTGGATTACCCAAAAATCGATCTCTGAAGGATATTTTGCTGAGTTAATGGAGTTATGGTTTTCCTCAGGTTTTTGGTGACAAAGCTTTTGAGAAATTTGGAAAGGATTTCATCTCGATGCATTTCTCAGATCAACACCCAGGCACGCACAGGAAGATGCTGTTGTTCAAATTTTCCCTCCCAAGCGCAAATAATATGGCTGATATGTCTCGGTTGGTTGCTCTAGTACCTTACTACATCGATCTAATCGGACGGTACAAGCTCAGTTCACAGGTGGGTAAATTATAATTTTAGGATAATTTACATCAACGTCACTTGTAGTTTGTTATAATTTCTCGAACACCCCTCTAGTTTCAAACCCTACATGTTTTATTTACCTACAAATAAGTCCAGCCATTTTTTCCCAAAATACCCTCACAGCTTGCAGTTTTTGTAAGAAACTCATATTCTCAGGCACTGATTTATGTACGAAATGGTATGTTAAGCAAATAACATTGAGAATATGACAAATAATAATGACCTATCAACCTGAATTTCTTAAATAGAAGTGTATTTTTTTAGGGTAGTTTGGGAAGAGGTTGTTGTAATTTATCCTTTCTGTGATTTAGTGTGATCATTCATCTTAAACTGTGATTTTCACGGAATACAGGCACGATCGAAAGCAGAAGCAGCAAGATCCAAGGCAGCTCAGGAGGCATACAAAGAACAACAAAATGCAAGGCAAGAAGCTCTGCAGAAAAAGAAAGCAGAGAGGAAGAAGATGATGGAAGAGGCTGAAGCAAAGCTAAGTGCTGAGGCTCTTCGTAAGAAAGAAGCCAAAGAGCGTGCTCGTCAGATGAAGAAGGGAATGCCTAAGGTAAAGATGAGTCGTGCTCACTAGTCCACTCGAATTGTGCCGCCACCTTATTCAGTCTCCCTATAATTTTGATTTCAAGGTCTTCTGCTGTCTTAGTTTGCATTCTGATTTAGCTAGTTTCTGTAGCAATCGCATTTTCGTGGTTTTTGAAAACAGAAAGAGAAAAGCTACTGTTTTAGGAACTAGTATTATCTCCACAGATATTCTTCATTTCTGGTAGCTAAAAATTTTTGCTTTTCAAAACTCCTTTTACACAAGGTAATTGTAGAAAAAGAATTCTTATTTTTCTATTTCATTATTGTATATTTACAATCTATACTAGACTATATATAAAAAATTAGGTTACACTAAACTAGGAAAGATCACAACTAATTTCCTTAATTTTAGTACTAGATTATTAGTTTTGATTTTCTCTACCAAATATTCTAGAATATCCTTGATATCTCTCTCTGAGATTTCCTACACTCCCTTTCAAGCTGGTGAATATAGATCATCCATTCCTAGCTTGCTAACGTTCTCATGAAACATGTTACACAATCCTTTTGTCATTATATTTGCAAGTTGAAGCCCTCTCAGAACATATGGAGTGCAAATCAGTCCATTATCTAGCTTATCTTTAATAAAATGCCTGTCTATCTCTATATGTTTCGTCCGGTCATGTTGCACTGGGTTGTGGGCTTATTGTCACAATATATTTTCATTGGTTTGCTCTATTGAATTTTCAAATCCTCTAAGATAATTTTGACCCACAATAATTCACATACTCCAGCTGCCATAGCTCTGAACTCTGCTTCAGCGCTTGACCTTGCAACACCACTTTGTTTTTTACTTCTCTAGGATATCAGGTTTCCTCCAAGAAAGGTACAATAGCCCGAAGTTGATCTCCTGTCGACTGGTGACCCTACAAAGTCCTCATCTGTATAGAGTGCAGATTAATTTCAGATCCCTTTTTGAATAAAATTCCCTCCCCAGGGTATGCCTTTAAGTAATGAAGTACTCGGTACATTGCCTGTTGGTGAATTTCTCAAGGATCATGCATAAATTGACTAATAACACCAACTGAGTAAGTTATATCTGGCCTAGTATGTGTAAGATAAATGAGTTTCTCAACAAGTCTTTGGGACATCTCTATGTCCACTGCTTTATCTCCAAAAGCCTTACTTGATCTATGATTTTGTTCGATGGGGGTTCCAACTGGTTTGTTAGCTGTCATGTCTGTTTCTTTGAGCAGGTCTGTAACATACTTTTGTTGAGAGATACAAATTCCGTTCCTTGATCGAGCCACCTCAATTCCAGAGAAATACTTCAATCTTCTTAAGTCTTTTATTTCAATTTCTCTGTTTAGACACCCTTTCAAGGCCTCCTCTATTTCATCGTTTCCTATCAGTATAATGTCATCCACAGCAAGTCTCCACTCTATCTTTGATAATGCTTCAGACAATGAGCTAGGAATATGAATTGTGTTTAAGGTTGAGAGAAAACTTTGATGGCTTGGGGAAAAATTCTCAAATGACACAAAGTATGACAATGGGTATAAGTCATTTGGAACTCTTGTTGATTCATTTACCTCATTGGGAGCTTGGTCCAGAGGAATGTTCTTGCCTTGTAGTCACAATGTCATCTCCTTTCCTTGTATACACTTGTCAAACTGGAACCAATCATAGATTTTTCCATCCCCTTCCCTTTTATCTTCCAACTCATCATATTGTGGAATGGACTTATGATGATTTTGAGACTCAGGTTTGGACGACTCATGATTGGGTAACTCTAGAGGTGGAAAGTTTGACTCCTTATCTTCAAGAGTATGTAACTCCCTCTGAAGATAAGGAGTGGTGAAATAGGACTTATTTTCAACAAATGTAACATCCGCAGATATTGATTTTTCTAGTAGGTGGATGATAACATTTATAACCCTTTTGAGTGGCTGAGTACCCTACGAAGATACACTTAAGAGCACTTGGATCTAACTTACCACAGTTATGACTATGAACATAGACAAATGAGGTACATCCAAAAACCCTAGGAGTGAGATTAAAGGAAGATTGAGTATTAAGGTAGAATTTTGACAGATTTTCTAGTGGACTTTGAAACCCCAAGACCCTGGAAGGAATTTTGTTTATAACAGAAGCTGATGGGAGTACAGCTTCTCCCCAATATGTTTTTGGTACATTTTGTTGAAACAGTAAGACTCTAGTGCACTCGATCGATGGCCCCAAAATATCACTATGAATTAAAAAGAAAGGAAAAGAAGATCTTTTATGACTGATAGGAAATGGTACATGAGTGTGTTTCGCATACTCACAAATATCACAATGAAAAGACTGAACATCAATTCCCTTGAACAAAGAATGAAATATAATTGTCAACGTAGGAAAAGACACATGACCTAGACGCCTATGATGTAACCATATGAGATCTTTATTGGAAGAAGAAAACAGTGTAGACAGGGAAGATTTACTAAATTCCGGTTGACTTTGATGTATCCTACTAGTAGAGTCCATTATGCTCCTTAGTAAGTCCAATCCTCTTCCCCGAGCCCTGGTCTTGAAATTCACAACGAGAATCATGGAATAACACACAACCTGTTAGATCTTTGGTAAGTTTTTGTATGAAACCAAATTTGTAGATAATTGGGGAACATGGAGAACATTTTTAAGCACTAGTGTTGGGGTAACTTGGACATCCCCTATTCCGGCTACTATGGTTGTAGAACCATCAGCAACAACAATCTTTCTATTGCTAGGGCAAGGACTATAAGTATTAAATTTATTTGAAATATGGGTCATATGGTCAGTAGCACCAGAGTCAAGGATCCAAGCATTCTTAACCTCATTACCTAAAGCATTTAATCCAAGAGAGATTAGAGTCTCACCTGAAAGTTTCAATGAACACATACCCTGACTTGTGGTTTGAGAATGAGAATTGTTAGTTGCTGTTTTCAACACTCCCCAACATACTTCTAATCTTCTCAATTTCCTCCATATTAAATCCTTCAAACACTTGAGTTGAGTCTTGAACCGACACATGAGCCTGCCTTTGCTGTCCACCCCTCTGTCCCTATTCATGATTGCTTGTGGATGGTTTCCCATGCAATTTCCAGCACCATTCTTTGGTGTGTCGTGGTTTCTTATAGTATGTGCACCACAACTCCTCGCAATTGTCTTATACACTTGGGCGGTTAGTCTTGTTTGGAGCAGTTTTGTCTAGTACCAGCCCTTGAGGTTTAGAGCTTAGAAGAGCAAATTTTTCGGTTGAAGAAGACTCTAACATAATGCCCCTGCGGCTCTCTTCAGCATGAACCAGGATATTGTTTCGATTAAAGATGGGAATTCAGGTCTGCCAAGAATCTGAATTCGTACAAGATCAAATTCAGAATTTAGGCCAGTTAAGAAATTATAGACTCGATTCCTTACTATAAACTTTTTGATAACCACTGCACATTTGCTACAATTCAAATTGATTGTTCTGTAATAATCCAGTTCCTGCCACTGGTTTTGGAGAAAATTAGCATACTCCGTCACCGTCTTCGACCCTTGTCCATAGCAGGTTGTCTTTGTCTTGATATCATATATAAGAGTTGCATCGTTAACCTTGGAATACGTCTGATGAATAGCATCCCAGATTACCTTTGCTGTAGGGAGAAATATACATGTATCACTGATTTCGAGGCTCATGGAATTCCATAACCATGACATGATCATTGAATCATCTTTTTCTCACGCTTCAAATCCAGCTTTTCCATTCTCCGTTGTCGTCTCCAATAGGTGACCCAACTTCCCTTTTCCTTTCAAGAATGTTCGAACTAATTGAGATCACTTCAAGTAGTTTTTTCCATTCAGTTTGTATGCTGCCTGGATGTTCTGAAGCTCCGTTGTCCTCCATGTAATCTGTTCTTTCTCCACTGTTGAAGACAGTGGTGGCGTTGAAGATGAAGTATCCGTCATAGTTGAATAGGATCAAATAATTGGTGAAAGAGAGGAATCAGAAATATAAACAGCAATGAATGTTGAAGGGAATAATTTAGGAACCAACAATTAATGCTAGGACACTCAAGGATCGGTAGTAATGTTTCCCCTGGAAACCCTAGCCAAACAGTGGTGAAAATTTTCCAGAAACCCTAGCTTGGCTTTAATACCATGTAGAAAAAGAATTCTGATTTTTCTATTTCATTATTGGGTATATTTACAATCCATACTAGACTATATATAAAAAATTAGGTTACACTAAACTAGGAAAGATCACAATTAATTTTCTTAATTTTAGCACTAGATTATTAGCCCTAATTTTCTCTACCAAATATTCCAGAATATCCCTAATATCTCTCTCTGAGATTTCCTCCAGTAATAACTTCAAAGATTAGGTTTTTCTCTTTTTTCTGGTTTACCTTTTGTTCTCTTCTCAGGGAAGAAATTAGAGAAAATGACCAAAAAAAAGAAAAAGAATAAAGAAAAAAAAGGCACTTCATCATAATAACTCTTTTAAATTTTTAAAGCTTGAAATTTAATCGTGAGTGATGTTGGAAATCTATTGTCAGAGGTGTTGTTAAACGTTGCCCGATAATAGAATAGAGAACTTGAGAAAGAGAGTGAACGTGAGAGTATCAACTTGACACATGTATGTTAATTAGTCAATTAGACTCTGACACATATGTCAGTAATGATACCATTAAGTTCACTTCACTCTTTCTTTCTTATTTTCAAGTTTATCATCTAGTTATCGGGGACATTACAACAACTCTGACAGTAGATTTCTAGTATTTACATCATGTGAAAAGATAATTTTATCTTTTGTTACGTGAAGGGCTTTAGTAACTTGAGTAGAATGCGGAACATGTTTAATACTTATAAGAAGTGTCGACTGAACTCAGAACCTGACAGATAATTTGTATAAATTGTTTTGTATAATCTACAAGCTTAACATTTTGACTACCGACCTATGATTTTTCTATATAAGTGAAATTGGCTTAATGATTAAGCATATCCACCTATTTTTCGATGTAACATGCTCGAGTCACTGTAATATTTCATTCCCTAACTTATAATGCAACTTTGAAAAAAAAGACATGTATTTGAGGGAAAGTTTCCAAAACGCTAACCTTGTAGAGGGGGATCAGAAGGAGCTCTCTCTCTCCAATGAGAAAACTACCATGGACAGAGCAATGTAAAAGTTGTTTCTTCGCAGAGAAGAAACAATGGAGGAAGTGGTTCTATGGAATGGTGGTTTAATACTTTGATGTTTGAAAAGAAGGCAGTTGAGTTCAAGAATTTTCACGTCTGAGAAAAGGTTGAAGATGACGGTTTAGCAAAATATATAAGAGAGATAAATAATTATTCGACCACCTTACTGGTCAGGAGGATTTTATTAAACTCCGAGGAGATGGAAAAGAAGAATCACGAGAACTGCTCTCCTAACCAACAATCATCTCTTTGACGATTTCATTCTTCTGATGCTGTGATTGAAACAACAATGTAAGGGATAAAGCAAACATTAAATTGTCTGTTCTTAATCAATGTGAAAGGCAACTGAATCAAACTGAAAATGATCAGTTCGGTTAGTTTTTTATATAGATTTGGTTTGGTCCATGAAATTAAAAAATCAAAATTTCAGTTCGATTAAAAATTTTAACAGTTTTTTAACTGACATTTTAAATTTTTATTATTTTTATATATAATTTCATATGGAATCAAACTGAAATAAAATAAAATTTTAGTTTTATAATATTTTTTTCATTAATATTCTTTAAAAATGTTTTTAAATTTTTTGATGATTAACGCCGAACTTAGAAATAGAATCGAATAGAATTGAAACTTTCAGTTCTGTTCAATTCAATTTGTCATATGGCGGAACCGAACTGTGAACACTCCTCTAGTAATATACCATCCGCAACATGAGAGTTGACAATATCGTGGTGCACTATGTTTTTTTGTTCTTTTTCTATTACTTTTAAGAGCTTTAATTCTATTTTATTTTTCAGAAGTTTTCTTTGTTTCAATTCGCTTAACTTTGATATTGTCTACATTAGATTCAAGTTCATCACCATTGTACAACCGAAACTACTTTCCTCAGTTGCTTTGCCTCTCAAGCAGAGGCCATCGACATCTCTCAAACCTTTTTTCCATGCATGTCATTTTTAACATTGTAGTCGCAAAAGATTGTAGAACTGGCTGATGAGACATATTTAACATTGTATGCTTATATTTTGTAATTGCTCCATTTTCACAACATACATTTATTTATATTACAATCATAAGCCATACATATTTCACTCTATATAGTTTTGAGCACTGTAGGAGTATAAATGTTCATTGCATGCTTTAATATCTTAATAGAAAGAGATAAATTATTAGAATGCATTGGGCTCTTTAAAATCAGCTTTCAACTCCTCATAACAGTGGTCATTTATCAACCGTTGGAAATGATGAAAAATGTAATAAATCATGTTGGTAACTGACGAAATTTTTAATTACATGATTCATATTTTCACTACGTTGACTAGCCGTCATATCTGCATAAAATGTCCCTCGTACACTGACGCCCATTTTTTGTTTAAAGCAAACATTCAACTTAGCTAATCATTATCTCCAAGATCATACTTCTCTAACATTTCATTCCAAACGATATGTCCTCTTCCTCAAAAGCATATATACAATCATTAAGATGTTTAGCTACATTTTGATACAAATGCCAAATACATAGTGTTATATAGTTTTGACCATTCATTGGCTAATGCCTCAGTCGTCGTAGCCGCATCTTGATCAGTTAAGAGGGTTAAAAGAATCAAACGAGCACATAAAACATTTTCATTGTCTCATCAAACAATTTCCTTCAGAGATAACGGTTTGTTTATGATAATGATTAGATGTCAAACAAGTAAGAAGCCAATCTAGTCTGGGAAGAGCACACCCCCATTGCTCCCTTTAAAATCAGCTTTCAACTCCTCATAACAGTGGTCCTTTATCAACCGTTGGAAATAGTGAAAAAATGTAATAAATCATGTTTGTAACTGTCGTAATTTTTAATTACGTGATTCATATTTTCATTGTGTTGATTTGGCATCATATCTGCACAAAATGTCTCTCGTACATACACTAATGCCTATTTTTTCTTCGAAGTAAACATTCAACTTAGCTAATCGTTATCTCCAAGATTATACTTCTCTAACATTTCATTCCAAACGATATGTGCATCTATTGAGATGTTTAGCTACATATTGGTACAAATGCCAAATACAGTGTTGTTTACATTTTGAACATTAAGTTAAGATGGTTAAAAGTATCAAACAACCACATAAAACTTTCGGTTGTCTCATCAAACAATTTGCTCAAAGATAACGGTTTGTTTATGATGATGATTAATTCCAAGAAACATTGCAAAATTGTGACCCTTATATGTTGAATCAAAAGAGACTACATCTCCCAAGTACTTATAATTTGTTCTCATCTTTGCATCTGCCCAGAAATTATTTGTTATCAGATCATCCTTGTTTCAACTAACCAACTAGATCTTGTCTCAGCACGCGGGCCATTATAGATTTACATTTCTTCCATCAACTCCACGATGTCCTTCACAAGAACAACAAAATGTTCTTTTGTCATTTTATCAGCTTTATCTTTATGGCCCTTACTTCTCTGAATACTAAAATTAGAAGTTATATGCATCATCCTCGAATATAATAATGGAATAAATACATAAGTAAGAAAAACTGATAAAATGACAAACGTTTATTTTCTGCCTTTTGAAGCTCACAACAAACAAAGCAAAAAAAAAATTATCAACAGAACGAAAACTCATTCGATACATGAAAACGAAAACTAATAAAAAAAATCAAGAAGAGTTATGTGTAATTATTTTTTGTAAAAAGGTTTATGTAATTAAGACAAAATATTATAAGGGGAGTTAGAATGATTTAATTTAATTATTCTCTATCATATTTCTAATCAATGCTTTGATTTTTTTCTTCAAGTCTAAATAACAAGCTTTTGTACTTGTGATTAACAGTTGAATTCAAATAACACAAATCACATGACACATCTAATTTAGTCTCTACGTTATTATGTAACTTGCAAGCAACCATTTTGTTAAGACACTTGACTTAGACATCGACGACTTGCATCTTCTCGTATTTAGTTTTCATTTTAATGTTTGTTTAGTCTCAATCATTTAATTTTTTTAATCACGTAAGTTTATTGAACTCATAAAAATAAATCATTCAAAATGAAAAATATGATATATTTTACTATAATTCCAACCAAAGCCCCATTATCATTCATTAAATTAGAGACAAGAGTAAAACATGGTTTTTTTAAACTCCTCCAAATTGACATGATCACCTAGCCACCTATCATTTCCAAATGATCACAACCTTACCATTCCCTATACACCAGATAGCTCTTTTACTAATAATCGTCTTACATTGCCAAAGACTTGACCAAGTGCATGACCAATTTCTTCTGAGATTTGCATTAATAAAATCAGAATTTGGAAATGTAAATACTTTAAGATCTTTGCACATAAACTATTGGTACAGTTGTAATGAATGTTTCAAGCTTCCCTAGCTAACAGTGCTAAGCTAAACATTTCTAAATTCTTAAAACCAAGACCTCCTACAAATTTATTACCGTTTAACTTAGCCATGGAACACCATCGTATACCATCAACATGTTAGGCCCTTAGAAAAAGAAAGAATAAGTGTAAATAGAGGGGGATGAGTTGGTTAGGGGAGAGAGAAAAATGGTGCTGACAAGCAAGATAATTATGCTTTTGTAATTATGAGGATTGAATAAAAAGGGGGGATGGGTTGTAGGAAGGCTTTTTTTTGTAGTGGCTCTTTTGGGAGAGGCCAAGCTCTCGAACATCTTGGTGTAGGGGTGTAATTTCACTGTTCTTGGTAAAGTTCACCATTTTGAGTAATCAAGGTTGTAGCTTCTCTGTTTTCACTATTTGTGCTACTATTGTGGTTAGAATACTGTTTGTTTGCAGGAAAAATTGTATCAAATTGGTATCAAAGTAGTAAAATTCTGGAAAAGGATGGCTCCAAAGAAAGACCGATCCACTGGAGAATCGACTCTCCCATATGCAAGAGGAATGGCAGAGGGAATTATCGGACGTGAGGATTGGAATCCAAAAGGAGTTGGAGCAGATTCAAGAAAAGTTTCAGAAATTAAGAATCAGTTCAACAGTGTGGAGAAATCGTTAGAAATGATTACGGGTGCCTTACACCGTATGGCCAGTGGAGTAGAATTGAGTGCGATGAGAGGGAAGAAGAAGGTACAAGATGAGGTTCCTGAAGGTTCAAAAATGAACTCAACTCGAGTTCCTGAAGGTTCAGGCTTCAAGGCAGAATGGAAACCATCGCGGAGGGTGGAATTCCCGAGTTTCAATGGCGAAGACTCAAATGGATGGGAGTTCAGGGTGGAAAGATATTTTTAGCTCAATTCAATGGCAGAAACGGAGAAGTTAAAGATGGTGGTTGTAAGTTTGGATGAACGAGCTTTGGCTTGGTATCAATACATGGATGACCGACGCCATTTCAGAAGCTGTACGGAGCTAAAGGCAGCCCTTCTCCTTCGATTCTATTCCAATCACGATGGGACCAGATGCCAGAAATTCTTAGCTCTGGAGCAAGATTCAACGGTCGAAGATTTTATCAATATTGGTTTTCTAGCAGCCCCGCTCCGTGGACAGGTCTCCGATGGTTGAAGCCACACATCAGGGTTGAGGTAAGGATGATGAGACCTAGGGATTTAGTGGAGATGATGGAGTCTGCCCAGATGGTACATAACAAGATTCAACTAACCCAGATGGGTCGGGTGGAGTCTTCGCATTTTGGGAACCCTAGCATCCAAGCGGGTTTTAACTCGCTTCCTTCCAGACCCGCGAGCCTAGGGTTCACGATAGAGGAGTTCGCGCACCAAGGCGTGACCCAAGACCGAGCAAGCTTCTCACTGACGACCACCAAGCCACCACTGGCAATATCGGTGACCTGGGGGCTTGGAGACGCGCTGTCAACGACGTGGATGATCAGTTCTGGTGATACATCGATGTTGAGTTACAACGAAGGCGTGAAAAGGGTTTATGATTTTGATGTGACAATTTTTTTTTATTTCGGGCATGTTTGCAAGAACCAGCAGCTTCAAGCATTGCTGGTGGATGAAATCGACATGTTAGAGGAGTTGAATTTAGGAGACGTTGGTGGTGCTGGGACCAAACAGACAGAGGAGGCAGAACCGATCGAGGGAGCATTGGAGTTGTCGATGAAAGTAGTATAGGTTTCACTCATTCTCACACGATGAAGCTCACGGGCAAGATCAGAAACCGTCCAGTGACTATCCTCATCGATTGTGGAGCCACCCACAACTTTATTGCCCTAGATATTGTTCACCATTATCATCTACGCCTCACGCCTACCGCCTCATATGGAGTTATTCTAGGGATGAGAGGTTTAGTGAGTACCGAAGGCATCTACAAGGGATTTATGGTATCTCTTCCAGAGGTAGAAGTAGTGGATTTCTTCCCTTGGAATTGAGGAGCGCGGGCGTAATTTTGGGAATGCATTGTTTGGCAAAGTTAAGGGTAATGCAAGTTAATTGGAAGACATTAACTATGAAATTTCAGATTGGGCGACACACAATAACTCTTCGAGGGGAGCTAAGCTTGGGTAAGACTCAAATTTTGCTAAGGGCGATAGGAGGACGGTGCAGCATGAGCGACGAGGGAAATGGATGGAATTTGGGACTTTGGATGTATTGGGAAAAATGGATGAAGACGTTTCGAGTGTCTCAATGGAGCACTCAGACTTGCTGAAGAAATTTTTTGATAAGCTTCCTTTGGCTGTGATTGATGAATTGTTAGACGAGTTGTTCAGATCAAGGGGATTAACAAAGCTGGATTTGAAGTCGGGGTACCACCAGAATCGGGTCAGCCCTTCGGACAATTCCAAGACATGCATGCGACGCGGAGCGACGATTGAAAAATCATTTGTGGGAAAAAAATTCAGAGTCGCCATCAATAATTTTAGGGCGTGATTGATCACCCAATTTTAAAATCAAATATTTTGATCCGTGAAAATTTAAAGTTGGTTCGGGAGTCATTTGCGTGTTGAGAAGGTATTAGCACGCCCACATCACCCATAACGAAAAATGGTTACCAATTTTAATCAAATGCTATTCAAATTTTATTTTTAAACAATGTTAAATAAATTCAATTTTGAATGTCTCACTTGGTATATTTTGTATCATAAAATTGAACAAATTAAATAACATTTAATGGGTGTTACAAAGACCATTGAAAAATTATATTTTGTTAATTTACCTTTTTTAAATCAAAGCATTGTTGGAGTTATTATCGGTATCCCAAAAATAACTTCTCAGCTCAGTAGTTCGAGAAGACTGGTATTCAAAAAATCTCAAGGTCTGTCGTCAGAGTTCTTAGTAATTGTTAAAGATGATAAAATTATAATTTACGTGTAATTTTGTAACACAAACATATACATGTTATATAATCATAAGTGAATGAGTAATGAAGCATAAACATGATAATATAAGAGAGTTACATAAATAAATATCTAAACAAATGTTATATTAATAACTAAAAAAGGTAAAAGAAATAAATAGGTAAATAAGTTAGAATCACATGTAGTTGTATGATGACAAAATGAAGAAAATATAAGGTAGAAGATGAATATGCAAAACATATAAAAGATGAGAAATATAGAAAATTTAAAGTGAAATGAATGTTGAAATAAATAAAAGAGTAGAAATTAAAATAAAATGAATATAAAATAATGAAAAGCAAAAAAACAAAAACAAACAAAATAAGGGGGTAGATGTCACCTTCTGTTACAATAGAGGGTACACCCTTTAAAAATGTTTTTTTACTTTTAATATAATTGTAGTATTACATATAAAATAATAGTAAATTTCNCATGGTAAGATTTCTGAGTATATATATAATTGGTATAAGTATATCTTTTATTTTTTATTAAGTAGTCTACTAATTACCATTTATTTTTTTAATAAATGCTATTCAAATAGCAAAAAAATTACGAACGATAATTAGTTGAACCGAGCGTCATGTAAAGACGATCAATAAAATTTCAAAATAGAATATGGGATATAAATATACTCTTTTTATATTTTGGACTACTTAGTTTACTAATTACCATTATTTTCTTTCTTCCTTCATTGCTAATCAAATAGTACACGAATGATCATGGATGATAACTAATTCAAACAAGTGTCACTAAGATGATGAATATAATTTTAAGGTAAAAATAAAATATTTTTTTGGGATATAAATATATTATTTTGATTTTGGACTACTTAGTTTACTAGTTACTCTTATTTCCTTTCTTCCATCATTGCTAATCAAATCACAAAGGAATGATCATGGATGATAACTAGTTCAAATAAGTGTTACTAAAATAGCAACAAGATCTAAAAAATGAAAAGACTTGTGAGAACATTAAAAAATGACAAAGCTCAAATATTTGACATATAATGTGAGAAATTATCATAAATGATTTGGACATATAATGTACATTTTCAACCCATTAAAGGGTTGATTCATATTGAGTTAATTTTTACACCCCTCAAAAGGCTTCATCTTTATATCCATTGATTGAGTTGATGACAAAGATATCTCATTATCAAATTTGTAAGAAAATTAACAATGCATAAAAATAAACTCAAGATTAAAAGTACAAGATGAAGAAGAAGGAACAAACAATATATATGAAAAGGAAACAACGACTATGCACTATATGAGTATGAATGAGAGATGATGAAGAATAGAAAATAAGATAATGGTGTTAGATAATGTGCAAGAAATTTAAATTACCTTAAAAAAAGAATGAGAGAAGGTGAATAGGTGAATAGAAATGTAAATTCTCTTTCTTCTATTTTGAAAAATCTCTCATATTTCTCACACACACTCTCTAAAAATATATCCTCTTCTTTTCTCTCAAGACCTCTCTTTCTCTCTTCTAAAATGGCATTCCCTCAAGTGAAGACATTTTCTCTATTTATAAGCAAGTTTAGGGCTTTACTTTTTACTTTTAATCATTTTGCTCTTTTTTTTTTATTTTTTTAGTCTTTGGACCATTTTTCTTATTTTTAGTCTTTGGGCTATTTTTCAAATCTTATACATATTCTTAGACTAGTATATGGGCCAAAAAATAAATTGTATATTTTCAACGTATTGGACCGGATAAAATACGGTATCTACAGTTGCCCCTCTTTGTTCACGCTTCTAAACTTAGAATGTGTACAAAAGTGTAGATAAGTATTTTGATTGGTATGAGAAAAGATTACATGGATAAAGGGAAATAAAAACCTCGATTGATTTGGGCTCTATGAAATGACATAAATGTGAAATAGACCTAGATACACACATGTATCGACCTCGACTTGATTCGAGTTCAATTTAACCAAGGGTATTTGAAAAGAAATGGACATGCATAAGCACAAGCTTCGACCTCAACTCAATTCAGGTTCAATTTAACCTAGATATTTGAAAGGAAAAAAGGAGATTGATAGACACAGGCTTCGACCTCGGCTCAACTCGGGTTTGACTTAACCGAGATTTTGAAAGGAAACACGAACCTGGATAGACGCAGGCTTCGATTTCGACTCAATTTGAGTTCAATTTAACCAGAGATATTTGAAAAGAAATGGACCTGGATAGACACAGACTTCGACCTCGACTCAATTCAGGTTCGATTTAACCGAAGATAAAAAAATGGACCTGGACAGACATAGGCTTCGACCTCGACTCAATTCAGGTTTGATGTAACCAAAGAAAATGAAATGATGTTTGATCTAATTTATACAAGCTTCATATGGTAGCCAGAGCCAGACTAGTGCAAGCTCTAAACGTTGAGAAGTCATGTGTGGATTCTGAAATAGAAAAACAAATATCCTGAAATGATTCTACATTTGAATTGTATCAAAACATGGCAATGTGATTCATGTCTATGCATTGTAATTCTTGAATATAAATGCAAAGTAGTGATTTTGAATGCATGCATGCTATGCATGGTCGTGAAAATTTGTAAGAAAATCATTTGATGATAATTTTTTTTGAAAGTTGACTAACGTAGCCATATCCGCCATCCTTCATAACAGTCACTTGGCCTAGGATCGTGGACTCGCAAATAAGTATCGAGCATACTTTTAAGAAATGATACATCATTATTCATTGGTTTATGCCCCAGTATTCAGCTACACTTCAATGAAGAAGACAAAAGAATAACTTTTTCATATTTTGCTTCTTTTCTTCCAATCGTGTTTTAGCTTTCGTCGTGCGCATACTGACTTTCTTTGTGATGACTTTTTCAGATTTCATCTCGCATTCATATTGCCCATCTCAATTTCTTTTATTTTCTTCTCTCCCCCTTTTTTTATCAATTAACTTTCACATAACCAAGTTTATGCTTCTGAGTTATCTCAAGAGTAATTAATGATACTTTTTTTACCTAAGAATTAAGCGGAATAAGGAATAATGCAAATAATGGGAAGACAAAGTATATATATTTGTCAACTAAAAAGAGGCTCTTTATTGATGATGAACAATGTTTATGGAATAAGAATTTCTCCAATATTCGAGACAGTTCTTTGAAAACGTTTTGCTCAACTTCACCTTTCCCATACTTAGAACGATCAAACGAAGTACTTCTTGACTACATCAGAATTAACTGTATGCGATAAATCATCTCCATCCATGTTTGTTAGCATGAGAGCTCCTCCAGAGAAGGCCTTCTTGACAACAAAAGGTCCTTCGTAATTTGGGGTCCACTTCCCATGGTGATCCTTTTAATATGAGAGTATCTTTTTCAACACCAAATCTCATTCTCGGAAACATCAGGGATGCAACTTTTTATCATATTTGTGCATCATTTTTCTTTGATATAATTGCCCTCTATATAATGCAGTCAATCTTTTTTTCTCGATGAAATTCAATTGCTCATCATTAGAAGTATTTTTTTAAGTGTAGCTCAAAGGTTAATCCTCATTCAAAAAGAAACTCATGGACAATCTTCTAATAGTGCGTTTATCATTCTTGGAAGCTTTGGATGGATATTCCCCATTTTTTATATACTGCTTGATGTTATAATACCATGGTCTTGTGTTTGGTTCTTCTTCAATGTTCCATGAAAATTTAAGCAACTTGTGATATGAAGATAATGAAGCTTCGAGTATATGGAGATTCGTTATTGGTGATATGACAACTAAACGGGGAATGGGAAGCTAGAGACTCCAAGCTGGTACCTTTTAACAAACATGTAACTAAGTTAATAACGAACATGTAATGCATAAAGGAGATGCATATACGTGAATTTAATCCGAATAAATTTGACATTTATGACATTTTTTGGCGTACTTGATGCAGTCAGATTCTAGAGTTAACCAATAATATCTTACTTTCAAGATTTTTTTGGCCATCGTATGTCCGTTAGCATGAGCACCACAAATTTCTTCGTGAATGGACATTGTTTGTACAGTCAAAGCATAGTTATATTGTGAATGAAAAAAAAGTTCCTTAGGAGATATGGGGATGACTCTAATTCCATGTCCTACATCATTAGATGAGCCATCAAATAACATTGTCCATAATTCTGAATCCATAGATTCTCCTTCATTTTTTAATATGGCTGATATGTTCTCATCAGGAAAATCAAACTTTATAGGCTCATAATCTTGCACTGGTTGATCTACCAGATAATCAGCAAGCACATTTTCTTTTATTGACTTTCTCGTGACATTGGCAATATCATTTTCTGTGAGTAACATTTTTCATTTAGCGATTCGCCCAGAAAGTGATGGCTTTTCAAAGATATACTTGATTGGGTCCATCTTTGAAATTAACCAAGTGGTGTAGTATAACATGTACTGTCTAAGCCGATAAGCAACCCAGGCTAATGCACAACACATTTTCTCCAACATCGAATAATTCTCCTCATAGTTTGTGAATCTTTTACTTAAATAATGTATTGCTTGTTCTTTCCTTCCAGAGGAATCGTACTAACCAAGTACGCAACCCATGGATTTCTCTGTTACTATAAGATACAAAATAAGTGGACGCCCTGGAGTTGGAGGAACAAGTATAGGCGAATTTTGCAAGTATTGATTGATCTTCTCAAAAGCATATTGAAAATCATCATTCCATCATTCTGTATCACTTTTACGGAGAAGTTTAAAGATAAGTTCACAAGTTGCAGTTAGTTATGAGATGAACTGGACTATGTAATTTAATCTCCCCAAGAAACCTCTAACTTCCTTTTGAGTTTGAGGTGGTGGTATATCAATGATGACTCAAACCTTGTTAGGGTCAACTTTTATTCTTTCCTTGCTCATGACAAAGCCAAGTAGTTTTCCTAAAGATGCTGCGAATGTACACTTTATCTGCGAATGTAAATAGTTTCCGCATAGTGACATTGTGATATTTCCCTTGATGAGATTTGGCAATCATATCATCAACGTACACTTTGATTTCTTTATGCAGCATATCATGAAACTATGTTACCATTGTCCGTTGATAAGTCGCTCCTGCATGCTTTAGACTGAATAGCATAATCTTATAACAAAATGTACCCTATAAAGTTATAAAGTGGTCTTTTCATGGTGTTTAGGAGCCATTTTGATTTGGTTATACCCCAAAAAATCATTCATGAAAGAGAAGGTTGACTATCCTACAGTGTTATCTCTATACCAGCGAGATGCAGCCCCTATCAAGCTATCTTGAAAGAAATGAATCAACAGCTTATCATCATTTACACAAACAACCATCTTTCTGCAGTAAATAATAAGGTGACTTCTCGGGCATGTACTACCATCATATTTTTCAAACTCAGGTAGTTTGAATTTGTGTGGGATGGTTACATCCATGATCTAATATAATTGGGTGGCATCAATGGTACCATATATATCAGACCCTTCAATGCACGTCATCTCTTCTCTAGAAAGTCCAGCTTATCTTCTGAGAGCGGATCTTCGTTTTGTTTGGTAACACATCTATGCACCTTTGGGTCATCAACATTGGGTATGTGATTGGCTCATTAGTGAGTCGTCCACATAGAGTGAAAGCTTGGTTGTGGCCAGGTTCCATCGTGGATGAGTTGTACCTAATTTTCCCAGTTTATATCATTTTCTAGATATTTGGAAATGGATAGTGGTAGATATTTACTGGTAGTGAAGCATGCTGAAACTGGTTAATCTGATGACGTTGATAGGTTAGAGTGGACCTAGAAGGGTAAGGTGGAATATTATTTGGCAGTTGATTTTGTGATGACTGAGGCCATTACGCATTTTCAAGACAGGTTTTTCCTTACTGGCGACGAGGAGTTCCAGGACTCTGGCCATTTGCTTTTTCAGCTCCCTAATTTCTTCTTTCATTTCCTCTCGAGATTGCTCTCTTTCTTACTCATCCATGACCCTAACTTGAGCTCACGTTCGATAGGGATGTCGGAGTCGACGGGCTATCTTTAAAAGTTTTCTTAAAATAAATAAAAATAAAATAATGATATGGTAGATTTTGATAATGAAAAAGAAGAAATGATAATAACAATAATAATAATGAAAGTAAATTTATGCATGAGAAATGATACTACGCAAAGTGAAAATCCAAGTCCCAAAGTACTCAATTTCATTCAATTAGTAAAGTCATCCACTACATTTGAGTATGTAGAAGTCAATTACATTACTTCACAATATGAGTTTATAGAAAATGACCAAAATGACCTAAATTCGAGTTGATTTCTTCTAAAAACTTAGACAAATTCTCCTCATTAGGAGGGATGGGCAAAACACTTCTCTTCAAAAATGATGCGTCTTCCGTCAAATTGTTTGCCTCCTTTTTGTTTCTGCGTTTCCTCTGACCATTAGGTTATTGTAACTTGATCTTCTATCACACGCGGAGTAGAAGTCATGGTCTCTAAAATATGAATGAATTGAATACTTCTTTACAATCCCTATTACACAGCATGATGCATGTATGCAGAAAAGAAAGACGAAGTTAGAAGTGAAACAATGGGGAAGAAAAAAACATTTAAGTAGTGTAAGACAAAGTTAATCATGATACCATATTTAAGCAAACTCTCTATTTCTATCAAATATTGGTCATGAGATGGGCTATAAAAACCAAATGCATGTGTGGTTGAGCTCTCAAATATCTTAATAGGCTCCCAGGTGTCCACACTCTTATCCAAACATAGTAACAGGGCCCCCCAAATGGTATCCCGCAAGCGTCGGCCTGAGTGGGAACTTTCATGAGCCTGCATGGGAACCGCAATTCCAGGAAGGCATCCACTACTCATTCTCGCTAATCCTAAATGAAAAACCCAGGTATAGGGCTATTGTATGTGTTTGAAGTTAGAAATTATGCAAAGAAATATACTTGGTAAAAAATGAACTATATAAAACTACAAGCATGAATAAGAAAAATAATAAATCAAATAAATAAACAAAGAACCACATAAAAGGATAGAATATGTAAAAAAATTTCTTGACTCTCTATATGGTTAGACCAATTGCGTCTCCAGTGAAGTCGTCAAGCTGTTGCAACGTGCATGCGACGCGGAGCGGTGATTGAAAAATCATTTGTGGAGAAAAGAAATTTGGAGTCACCTCCAATCATTTTAGGGCGTGATTGGTCACCCAATTTTAAAATCAAATATTTTGATCTGCGAAAATCCAAAGTTGGTTTATGAGTCATTTACATTTGGAGAAGGTATTATCAAATTTAATCAAATATTATCCAAATTGTATTTTAAAACAATGTTAAATAAATAAAAATTTGAATGTCCCATTTAGTAAATTTTGCATCATAAAAATGAACAAAATAAATCATCTTTAATGAGTATTACAAAGACCATTGAAAAATTATTTTTTGTTATTTTACTCTTTTTTTTAAATCAAAACATTATTGTAGTTATTATCGGTATTCCAAAAATAACTTTTCAACTCACTAGTTCGAGTAGACATGTATCCAAAAAATCTCAAAGTCTGTAGTCAGAATTCTTAGTAAAAAAGATTGATAAAGTTGATAAAATTTTAATTTACGTGTAATTTGTGACACAAACATATGCATGTTATATAATTATAAGTGAATGAGTAATGAAACATAAATATGATAATATAAGAGAGCTATATAAATAAAGATCTAAACAAATGTTATATTAATAACTAAAAAAGGTAAAAAAAATACGTAAAAAAGTTAGAATCACATGTAATTGTATGATGACAAAGTGGAGAAAATATAAGGTAAAAGATGAATATGCAAAACATATAAAAGAAGATAAATGTAAAAAATATAAAGTGAAATGAATATTAAAATAATTATACAAAAATAAATAAAAGACTAAAATGAATATGAAAAAAATAGAAAGTAAAAAAACAAAAACATACAAAAAAATAATAATACAATTGTAGTATTACATACAAAGTAATATTANTATATATATACATATATAATATAATATATAATTGGTATAAGTATACCTTTTATTTTTTACTAAGTACCCTACAAATTACCATTTCTTTATTTAATAATTGCTATTCAAATAGAAAATAATTACGGACGGTAATTAATTGAACCGAGCGTTATGTAAATGACGATCAATAAAATTTCAAAATAGAATCTTTTTTTGGGATATAAATATACCTTTTTTTATTTTGAATTACTTAATTTACTAATTATCATTATTTTCTTTCTTCCTTCACTGCTAATCAAATAACAAAGAAATGATCATGGGTGAGAACTAGTTCAAACAAGTGTCACTAAAATGATGAATATAATTTTAAGATAAAAAAATTGGGATATAAATATACCATTTTAATTTTGGACTCTTAGTTTACTAGTTAACCTTATTTACTTTCTTACATCATTGCTAATCAAATAACAAAGAAATGATCATGGATGATAATTAGTTCAAACAAGTGTCACTAAAATAATAACATGATCTAAAAAATAAAAAGGCTTGTGAGAACATTAAAAATTTTTAAAACTCAAATATTTGCATAATCTTTATATAGATGTTTAATTCTCTATTTTATGCATGAAAAATTATCATAGGGGATTTTGGCATACAATGTACACTTTCAACTAATTAAAGGGTTGATTCACATTGAGTTAATTTGTGCACCCCTCAAAAGGCATCCTCATACTCATTGATTGAGTTAATGCCGAAAATATATCATTATCAAATTTGCAAAAAAATTAACAATGCATAAAAATAACTCAAGATTAAGAGTAAAAGATGAAGAAGAATGAACAAACACTTATATATGAAAAGGAAACAAAGACTACGCACCACATAAGTATGAATGAGAGAGGATGAAGAATAAAGAACAAGTAATGTTGTTAGCTAATGTGCAAGAAATTTAAATTATTTTAAAAATAGAATGAGAGAAGATGAATATGTAAATAGAAATGTAAACTCTCATTCTGTCTATCTTGTAAAATCTCTCTTATTTCTCACACACTCTCTCTCTAAAAAGATATCCGCTCCTTCTCTCTCAAGACCTCTCTTTTCTCTCTCCAAAATGACATTCATTCAAGTGAAGACCTCCTCTCTATTTATAGGTAAATTTAGGGCTTCACTTTTTACTTTTAGTCATTTTGCTCCTTTTTTTATTTTTTAGTCATTGGACCATTTTCTTAGTTTTTAATCTTCGGGTTATTTTTCAAATCATATACATAGTCTTAGACTAGTATATGGGTTAAAAAATAAATTACATATTTTTAATGTATTGGGGCAGAAAAAATACGGTATCTATAGGGAGGAAGACGCTTCGAGCGGCTCAATGGAGCTCACAGTCTTGTTGAAGCAATTTTTCGATAAGCTTCATCTGGTCTTGATTGATGAATTGTTAGACGAGTTGTTCGGAGCAAGGGGATTAACTAAGCTGGATTTAAAGACGGGTACCATAAGTGTCAGGCCAGCCCTTCGGACAACTCCAAGACAGTTTTCAAAACACAAGAGGGTAACTCTAGCACCTTGAGGACAAGGTGTCTTTTCAAGAGGGGGGGTAATGTTATTCCCTTAGAAAAAGAAAGAGTAAATATACTTAGAGGGGGGATGAGTTGGTCACGGGAGATAGAAAATGGGTGTTGACTAGGCAAGTTAATTATGCTTTTGTAATTATGAGGATTGAATAAAAAGGGAGATGAGTCGTAGGAAGGCTATTTTTTTGGGTTATTTCACTCTTATAGGGGTGTAATTTTGGTATAGGAGTGTAATTTCACTGTTCTTGGTGAAGTTCACAATTTTGAGTAATCAATGCTGTTTTTCTTCTGTTTAAGGCTGTAGCTTCTCTGTTTTCACTATTTAGGCTGTTGTTGTGATTAAAATAATGTTTGTTTGCAGGGAAATTCGTATCACAACATCACCATTGTTCCCACTAGTATTTAGTTATAACATATTGTAGTTTAGAGAATAATTTCTTAGGTAATTTAAAAATACTCATGACGTAATTAGGTAAAGCCAAGGTAACAAATTTTAGAAGAATGTCCTTCCCTCCTAGAGAGAAGGTTTGTTTTCCAATAGATTGCCTTGTTTTCCATTATTTCCACTAACAAAGAGTACATAGCAGCTTTAATGGCTCCCAATCAGTGGGTAAGCCTAAATAATTTTCACCTCTTTGAGAAATAGGAAACCTGAAGCAAGTTAGATATTCTTATTTGGTTATTAACCTAAGCAAGTTAGCAAAAATATTTTTACTAAACCATACCCTACTTTTATTCATGTTAACTTTTTGCCATGTGACATTACAAAATCTATTGACACATGGCTTGAGAGCCTCACAAGAATCAAGGCTATCCTCAATAAAGAAAGATTGTCATCAGCAAAGAAAATGTGAGAGAAAAAGCTAGATAACCTCTTTTAAGCTTGATGACGTTAAGGCGGCCTTCATCAACAGCTCTACTTATACGTCAACATAAACCGTCAGCCACCAAAATAAAGAGATAAAGAGATAATGTATCTCCTTGGCTCAACCCTCTCTTAGATTTAATCAACACACAGAAGGAGTGTCATTTATGCATATTCTATAACTGACAGTTGTAACACACAACATGATCTAATGGATAACTTTACTATTAAACCCTACCTTATAAAGCAGTCTTTCTAGAAAAATCCAGCTAATCCGATCATATACTTTCATCATGTCAGTTTTAAGAATTACTACACCTTTCTTTTTTCCTTAAGATGATAAACCACTTCTTGCACTATAATTATCTTAACTTGAATGTGTATATCACTTAAAAAGGCCCCCTGATCATCGATGATGCGTGATCTTAAAAAATGTTTAATTTTTATAAACTAAATTCTTAGAAATAACTTTATAAGAGAAATTGCAGAGAACTATATACCTAAATTGGGAAGGAGATTCAGGTTGAGGCACTTTAGGACTAAAGTAATGTTTGTTTCATTTACTAAATTTGGCAAATTTTCCATTACTAAAAAAATCAGCAACATCTTTTAATAAGTCGGTACCAATTAAATCCCAATGACTATGAAAAAAAGATCAGGAAGTCCTTCTGGTCCTGGTGCTTTATTAGCACCAAGAGATAACACATCCTCTTTAACTTCTTCTAATGTTATAGGTTGAAGAAGAATAGTGTTGGCATCATCACTAATATGATTATCTACATGACTAAAACCGAGTCATTATCAGAAATGAGATCATCTTTAAAATATATGTTAGTAATTCTATGTTGGTTGTTTGAGTCATTTTTTCGTAACAAATAATTTTAGTATCTTACTCAATCTATAAATATTAAAAACAACCGAAAGAATCTGCACAACCGAGCTCAATAACAAGAAAAAAGGGCAGAAGATGGATAAAAAAAATCAAAAGAATTAGTATTTGGTTTCAAAAGTTTTTTTCTTAGTCGATTTATTAAAATCTATTTCTTTTTCTTTTTGGGTACAATTATTAAGATAAGTTAGTCTTAAAATGAAGCTAATGAAGACTCTCTCGTTCAATCTAATCAGCAAGGAAACTATAAAGAACAAGAAAATAAAAATAAGAAGGCAAAATTAATCTCAGTGTTTTTTTGGAAAAGATATTATCTTAATATTAATTGAATACTAAACAACCTTTCCTACCGCAATCATGGTCTATGGTCCAATAAATCACCCAAATTCAGATTTGCTTTCTTATAGTATGACATGTACAACGACTTGCTTACATTTTTGTTTTCATGATACAATAATTTATACATTCATTTTCTTACAATTTTCTATGACATTCACTTGAATTTACGATCTCATAATATGAATGTAAGACTTAACTAATCTCGTTAACTCATCTCGTCTAATGAAGTTATATTTTACTCAAAATAAAAGTTCAAGTGTGGTGTTGTGTTAGCTAAGCTAGTTTATACAGTACATTTGTTGGAGAAGGAAATGGCTGAGAGGGATGTTCCTATTTTCAAATTTAATATTTAAGGTAATTTTGGAAGTGTTTTTATTTAGAGACTAAATAAGTGTCACCTAAATTAGTATGATTCTAATATATGAAATGCCTCGAAACAAAATTCATTGCCAAACATACCCTTCATATATGTCATCGTGTTGTATTTGTCTGAAACAAGTCTTTTTGTTTTTTTTTTTGGCAGAAAGTATGGAACAAGCTTTGTGATGAATCAGATTTCTACTTACTAAAACATAATTGTTTCAACTTTATTTCATACTTGTTCATTAGTACATACTTTTTGTGATTGAGTGTTAGTGTGTTTTATGTTATTTTTAAATTATGTTTACATTTGTCAAGGGAAATTGTAAGATCATGGCTAATTTATATATTTGTCTTGTTATCATTGGTGTTATTTATTAGAATTTTATTTGTCAATACGCGAGATTGAGAGGTTCATTACCAAGTAAACGATTGAATTATTAATAATAAGCGTTGTCCAATCACATTTTTTGTCAATTAATAAAAATAGTTGACATATTTGTTGGAAGAAACTATAGATTTACTTTTACACAAATTATAAGTTTACTTATTATATACAGCTGAAGTAAATTATGTAGAGGGACACCACGAAAGCTTGTAAATTTTTTTAAATAAAGTTGGTGAGAAATAAATTTATAATTATGTAGTTCATATAGACACCCCACTGATTAAAATGTTATGACATTTGCAAGTATCCATAAACTTTAAAGATGACTTCTTAAACCCTAAAACTTTGATAAAGATGCAAAACACCCTCTTCTATCAGTTATTAGCGCAGATGGATTCTTAAAATGGTAAACCTTTTTTTCATAAGAGAATCATGCAGTTTTGATGAAAAATTTTAAATTTAAGAATTGCTCTAAACTGAAAGAATGAGAATTATTAATTATATATTTATTAAAGCTGTTTACGATATCTTCAAAAGTCATTTTTAAAGTGTGCATAACAAAAATTGTTGGTATAACGTAACCATGATCGATTGATTCTATTCATGCTTGGTAATGATAGTGATTGGATTATGATTAACTCTAGTGATGTTTAAGGTTAAGCTTAAATGAGGATTAGTCTTAATCACACTTCTTTATCTGATAATTAGCTCTAATCATGAATGATTTTTCAAACGTAATTAGAATTGTCCTAGTTCTAATCATGCTTTATTTTAACTTAGACCTAATTATCTTTTTCCGAAATTTTGTCAGGTGCTTAGTAGTAGCAGGTTTGGTTCCCCGCTGGTTCAACTGTTGTGTAGATTGGACAGCAGTCTAAGTGTTCGGCTGAACATGAATCATTTTTGTTTAGTATTTGTGATCATATTTTGAAAATTAATGACGCAGATCAACATTTCTTAAAAAAAAAAAATATATGTACATATTTTTTTATTTGTGTTTTTTTGTTTTTATATCAGACGATCAGATTTTGAATAAAAACTCAACGGTGCAGGTAGATCTAAACATCATTTAGATCAAATCTGCTAACGGGAGGTGATGAAATGGGTGATATGGGACAACCTCACGTTTGGATCCCCAATTAAAGTGATGAGTGAAGAGGGTCATGTTTAGACATACCAAGACATGGTCCACGAGGGGAATGTGGTAATTGACTGTGGTTTATGTGTTGGGGGTGGCGCGGATGGCACCGACAATGAGACTTGGCAAATCGCTTAATAAAAAAAGCTGTACTCATTATATTGCGTTTATAATATAAAAATTATAAAATATTGCCATTTACTGTACGACAATGAGACTTGGCAAATTGCTTATTAAAAAGAGCTGTACTCGTTATATTGCGTATTTTAGAAAAAATTGTAATTTTGTCATTTACTGTCATAACATAAATAATTTCAGATATTTAAAAAAACTGATATGACAATTAAATTATTGGTCAAGTTTTAATTAATAAAATAATGTGTTAAATATTGATAGTTTGATGTTTTATCACTATATAAAATAATAGAAATAATATTCTAACGCCTTGTAATTTGCTCAAAATAAATAGATATATCTTTTAGTTTGAAAAATGAATCAGACATCTCTTATTGATTGCTTTTAGTAACAACAAATTCAAAACAATTATATTTCACACTAACAATGTTATATTGTGTTGTAATACCAAAATTACCCTTCTCAATTCTCAAAATAGAAAATAGTTTTTTTTAGGGGAAAAAGTACTTAAAAGACACAGACGGCCATTCTAGTTAAAAAAAGATAAATATATTTAATCTATTATAAATGTGTTGGTTTTAAGGTAAAATGATCAAAGCACTCTTAATCGACCAACTAGTTGCTCTCGTGGTAAATTCGGTGTGGTCAGAAACAATGACAGCATAAGTAGTAAATATCCGTAAATGGGAGAGTGGTCAAAACAAGAACATAATACTTTTGGGGGCGTAGATAAGGTGTTTGATTTGGCAGATTTATTGAAGGATATAATAATTGTATTAACGAAAGAATTTAGGGAGAAGATGGAAGTTTTGGGAAAGATATAGTTCCGGTTTGCTCGTCGTTTTCCAAATAGTTGAAAGCGTTGTCAAGTGTTTAAATCCATGTGGAATGTTGCTTGAGAATTTATTATTAAGTATAATTAATAAAAAAGCATCTCATTAGTTTACATTTTCTGGAGAAAATTATGCCACAGGTTACGTGGGAAAGTGTTTGGAAGCAGGGAAATTGAAAGAAAAATGAAAGGAAAAGTAGCAAAAGAAAGAAAAAAATGAAAAAAGCGAGAAACGATGCAATGAATTCATGTACTACTATTAAACCTCAAAGCCCTTATTAAATTTTATGTAAAAACTATGACATTACAGTACCTGAGCTATATACTTACAAAATGGACTCTTTCAAATGGGAAGAAGACAATAAAAATCGAGTTATAATTAACTTTGAACGAGCTAAAAATATATTTTAATATAGATTAAAAAATGTAAAAGTACTCTAAAACCACCTGCAATTTGCTGGAAGACATAGACAACCATTTTAATTTAAAAAATGACTCAAACCTCCCTTAATGTTTGCTTTCAGTAAAAAAAACTCAAAGTTTAGTCGATCAAGAGTGTTTTGATCATTTCACCCTAAACCAACATATTTTTAACGGACTGAAGCTATTTGTCTTTGTCTTTTATTCAAAATAGAAATTATGTATGCATTTTGAGTAAACTATAAGGGTGGTCAAAATATTTTTTATTAAAATAATTTATTAAATTAAGCTATCAGTGATTAACACATCTTTGTAAATTAAGAAAATGTCTATAACTTAGTAAATATAGAATTATTTAAACAAAACTTGGAATTACTTACAACTATTTATTTCTTTCAAGGTTTATGATACTAATCTAAAATCAGTATCATGCGTGTAGTATCTGTACTTTTATTTTGTAAATACAGTATTCGGGTCTGGCGCACCCGACTAAGCCCACTATATTTGTGCACCATGCCTTCGAAAGCTATCATACACGAGTGGGAGTGAATAACTTTAACATCATAGAATATGATTAATTGAGATTTTTTTAAAATTCTTTGAACATTAGAGAATATGTATTAAGTTGATGTTGACTATCTTTTTTATACCGACGAGCATGATTTAAAAAAAAACTATCATGTTGGGATCTATTTTCGAATATTGTAGCAATGGTAACTTAAGGATATGATGCGGAAAAGATTGATAAGACGCGGAAAGTATAATATTTTGCAATGATGTATAATATTTTGCACTGATTGAGGTAGGTAGGGGTAGGGCCCAGATCTGACAGTTTGGAGATGGGTCCCTCTCTTATCCATATTACACACACTGCCATGTAGGTTCCAGCTAAGCCACACCCTCTGCATTCTGATCCATAAACTCGTCTGCCACCACTAAGTCTCAAATTCAGCACGTGACTTATGACTGTGCCACGTGCATTCTTACTGCTCTTTTGTGGTTTATGTTTTCTTTTCAAAAATTAAAATTTCGGTTGGACCGTCATGTCATATATTTTCTTTTAAGTTTGGTCTTTTAATGTTCGTTGTGTACGCAAACTATTGCTGAATATTTTTAAATGTTAAAATGCGTTTGTAGACAGGAACATAATAAAAAAATCATCGCCGCATCCCTATCTGATGACTGCCTAACCGTCATTGTTTTCTTTGAAGATCAAAATGAGAGCCTTAACATTTTTGTTGAGAGTCTAAGAGGAGAAGTATTTTTCACAAAATATTGCTTCGGGATAACAAGCATGTTTAGCTTTCCCACATCACTTGGAGTGACAACATTTTCAAACATTCAGTTTAAATTAATTAAGAAGACATGAGTTGGGTTTCGGGATAGCAAGCTCAACTTTGACCCGAAACAAAAAGACATGTCTTTGAGGGAAAGTTTCCAAAAGGCTAACCTTGCAGGGGGATCAGAAGGAGCTCTCTCTCTCCAATGAGAGAGCAATGTAAAAGTTGTTTCTTCGCAGAGAAGAAACAATGGAGGAGGTGATACTATGGAATGGTGGTTTAATACTTTGATGTTTGAAAAGAAGGCAGTTGAATTCAAGAATTTTCACATCTGAGAAGAGGTTGAAGATGACGGTTTAGCAAAATATATAAGAGATACAAATAATTATTGGACTACATTACCGGTCAGGAGGATTTTATTAAACTCCGAGGAGGGAGATGGAAAAGAAGAATCACGAGAACTGCTCTCCTAACCAACGATCATCTCTTTGACGATTTCATTTTTCTGATGGTGTGATTGGTGTGATTGAAATAACAATGTAATTGATAAAGCAAACATTAAATTGTCTATTCTTAATCAATGAAAGGCAACTAAATTGAACTGACAAATTTTGAACCAATAATTTAAATTTTTATTATTTTTTATTTTTATATATAGCTCATATCCAATCAAATCGAATTAAAATAAAATTTTAATTTTATATTATCTTTTTCAATATTCTTTATAATATTTTAAAATTTTAATTTTTTAATTCATCATATGATTGAATTAAAAGTTTTGATTTAATTTTTTGATCGCACCGAACCATGAATGTCCCTCTAACAATATATCATTTACAACATAAGAGTTGAAAATATTGTCGGGCACTATTTTTTTTTCTTTTCTACCACTTTCAAGAGCTTCTTCAATTCTCTATTTTTTAAAAGTTCTCTTTGTTTCAATTTGCTTAATTTTGACTTGTCTACGTTCTCTTTTTCTACCACTTTCAAGAGCTTCTTTAATTCTATTTTATTTTTTAAAAGTTCTCTTTATTTCAATTCGCTTAACTTTGATATTGTCTACGTTCTCTTTTTCTACCACTTTCAAGAGCTTATTTAATTCTATTTTATTTTTTAAAAGTTCTCTTTGTTTCAATTCGCTTAACTTTGATATTGTCTATGTTAGATTCAAATTCACCATCGATACAACTGAAACTACTTTCCTCAGTTGCTTTGCCTCTCAAGCCGGCATCAACATCTCTCAAAACTTCTTTCACGCATGTCATTGCAAATTCAAATGCCTTTAATGTCTCGTATATCTTTCAGTTTTGTTGCTAGTAGACTTTATATCCTACATAGATTTTTATAACGCGTTGCTACCTTTTACTTTGGATCCTCAACAATTTTTTTATCATATGCACCTTCTAAACCTCGTGTAAGGGATTTTTTTCGCTCATCAGTGATCAAAGAGAAAAGTATTGATAAATGTTTATTTATATGAATATTAATGAGAGAGGGAGAGTTTAAGAACAAAAGAATGTAAGGAGTAAATGCTCCGAGTTGTATTTATTTTTATGTGTATTGAATACTCGTGTTTCATTTAATATATTGGTCTTATATAAGTTTCCTAATTTATATGAGTTGATTAGAATAATAATAAAATGGAGGAGAATGATTATCCTCCCCTTTTGGTCTCGGAGGCACTCATTACACCTAAAGATCACGATTAATTTGATACTTAGTTATTTTCCTTAGCAATTTAGCATATAACAATTTTTGGACCTAAGGCTTTTCATCCTTTGGCAACTTTCTCAAAACACTTAATAAAAAACTTATCAATTTTAAAAAACTTTCTACTTTTGTTTGCCTACTTTTCTCTTTATCCTCTTTCTAAGACTTTGACTTTTGGTTTCTCTTTTGAGATGGTCGTAACTTCTTGTCCAACTTTCCCTTCTTTTGAACTCACCACTTTGCTGTTTTCCTTTCTTTGTTTCTTTGCTTCTTTTATTTATTTTCCACATTTTAGAGAGAAGGTTTTTCCTCTCCCAGGTCGCCGACCTTTTTTATTCTTTCATTTTCGAGAGAAGGCATCCCCGCTTTCAACACTTTAGGCGTGTAAACCGTCGACCTTTGAGTTTCATATTTTAGAGAGAAGGTTTTTCCCGCTCTTGGAGACTTATGCTTTTGGGCCGTCGTCGTTCTCTACTCCTTTTTCAATATTTTAGAGGCGTGTAAACAGTCTTGATGTACTAGGGTTTTTACCGCTCTAAAGGGTTTTGACTTCTAGGTCATCGACCTTTTTATTTTTTATATTTTAGAAAGAAGGTTTTTCCCGCTCTCAAGGGCTTTGGCTTCTAGGCCGCCGATATTTTTGCTTCCAGGCCGCCGATATTTTTGCTTCCAGATTTAATTTCAAGAGATAAGGGAGAGAGTTTACACAAGTTTTTACATGGTAAACCCTTGCAGGAAAAAACCACCGGAAGAATTATTCGTTGCAACAACATTTAATAAGTTAAACAAAATATTTCTTAAGATTATTGTCATTCCACGACTTCGTCAATTCTGTTCCTTCTTCAGTTTTCAAGTGGTAATAGTCGCTTCCTCCTACATTGCTGATGACGTATGGTCTTTGCTATGTTGGCCTGAGCTTCCCTTCCATCTGGAAGATTTTTCTGAGGACCAAATCTTCCGTCTGGAATTCTCGTTTCCTTACTTTCTTCAGAAAATAAGATCTCATTTTCTGATTGTAATGGGCCATTCTGATTAGGGTCGATTCCCGTCTTCCCTCTAGTACATCAAGACTGTTTCTTAGAAGTTCTTCATTTTATTGTTCATTTAGCTCGGGATGTGATGGTGGGGCTTCTAATTTCTACAAGAATGAGTGTCTTTGCTCCATATGCAAGTGCGAACAGGGTTTCTCCCGTTGTCTCTCTTAGAATCATTTTGTATGCACATAAGACTGCGGGTAGCTCTTCCACCCATTTTTCTTTGACGGATTTCAGCCGTTTCTTCAGGTTATCGACTATGACCCAATTTGATCTTTCTGCTTGCCCGTTCCCCTTGTGGATAGTAAGGCGTAGAGAACCAGTTTGTAATTTTTAGATCTTCCACTACTACAAAATGGGGCTTAGATGACAGTGAAAATCCGTCATCAAAACCCTTTAATGACGAGGATGTGACTGTCATCTACCGGGCTGTCATCTAAACTCATTTTATCAAAAACTGTCATAAAAAATGTCACCAAAACACTTCTGATAACGGTGCATCCCCATCATTAAACGTGCCACAAAAACACCTTTAATGACGGGGATTGCCCGTCATTATAGGGTCATTTTTTAAAAAAAATTGTCATGGAAAGGCAAAAATATGCCTTTCCATGACACCCCTTCATCCCCTCAATATACCAGAGAATAGAATCCCCAGTCCCTAATGTCATGAGAAAGAGAGAGAAACTCTTTTAAACATTTTGATTAACAACAATTATAATGGGTGAGTCAACATGAGATGACAATTCGTGTGTGATGGTGTTTTGGTCAAATACGTTCGAGAATGGACATTGCTCATATTAGCTACTCCTAGAAATGAAGTAAATAATCAAAACTGCTTACTTGCCAGCTAACCAAATAATTGAAGTATAAAGAATGATGCTAGCAGGCAGTAATCCCCTAGAGAACTGAATTAAGAACTTACCATAAAGCAACGCCAATAATTCCAGCACGATCGTAAGTAGTTCTAGCACGATTGTAAACCACTTTCCAAATAACAAAACTCCTAAGTAGTTCAGGCAGTGTAGAAACTTACAAAATTTAATTTGTTTCTCATTCCATGTCGTGATAATTGAAGAGACGAGCACTGAAGTGGATGTGTTATGCTCGTAAGAAACCCGGACAAGACCCTTGGAGCTTTCCATGTACATGAGAGAACATTACAGTCATATCTATCATTTCCTTCCCCTTTCGGTACCTTACGTATGTTCACGCATTCTAAAAACTTATAAAATTTATAAAGAATGAGTAAAAAAGAACAAACTTAACTGGCCTAAAATATACTATCTGATATAGTAACATTAAAGAGTAAGAACCTGGCTAAGACGCAAACAAGAACCACCTGAATAATGATAAAAATGATATAGAGCAGAAAAACCAAGTAATATAGGATTATGATCCCCCAGTTGATCTGTTTTCTTCTGAATAAGGAGATACAACTCCCAATGTGGATCAATAACGTCAAAAGGACTGCTACCTAATTCAAAAAAAGAAGAACTTGCACGTTAGGACTCTATCTGAACTAAAAGAACTACACCATGTATTCATGGACCGCCAAAACAAGTGAAGAAATTACCATCAATGAGAAGCAGTGCAAGTGGTATCAAACGACATTATAGATCTCCGACAGCCATATTGCCAACCACTAGGTGGGTGACCTGATATGAAAAAGCACATTAAGCATACTTGTCAACTCCAGATAGTATCTGTACATTTATGAGAGACTGAAATGTTCTTCCACCATTTAGAATACTAATAAGAAATAATACTAAGCATCATGCTCTACTAATCATTTTTCCATAATCTGTGGGTCTTTTTACTTCGGACTTGTCTGTAGCCTTTTTCTTAATGTATTTCAATGCGGTCACTGAACAAATACGAGCCATGACCTTATCGTCTTTTATCATCTTTACTCCCTCTAGAGATGGGTACTTCAACATTTGGTAGAAGGTTGAGGGCACAACTTTCATTTTGTGGAGCCAGGTCCTTCCCAAGATCACATTGTATGGAGACGTCATGCCCAGCACCATGAATTCAGTAATATGGTTGAAAGGCTTTGCGTCCACCAAGAGAGTCAGAGTTCCTTCCGAGTAGTTGATGGCTGCATTGAAGCCAATCAATAGCTGCGAGGTCCCTTACAACTTCTTGTCTCGCATGGATATTTTTTCCACGATCGTACATGATGTTTATTACACTCTCATCATCCACCAAGACCATCCTCAACAAGTAGTTGCCCACTTGTATTAAAATGATGAGGGCATCGTTGTGGTGTCTGTCGTGTTCCAGATCAGAATCGTCAAACACTAGTTGCGAATCCATGTTACCGCTTGAGGACTTTGGCAGATGTCTTTCTAACATTGGCCACTTGTAATATATATTCCTTTCCTTTTTTTGTCACCTCTTGTTCGGTTAATGCTATAACTGCGTCGACGATGCGGAGGGGCTGCTTCCCTTTGTCCCGCATGTCTTCTTTTGGACTGTCTTTCTCAGCTTCACGTTTATGTTCATATTTTTTAACGAATTGGCCAAGGTACCCCTATTTGATCAGCTTCTCAATATAGTCCTTGAGCTGGAAACAATCCTGGGTGCAATGCCCGTTAATCTTGTGGTTGGAGCGATATTTATCTTTATCCTTGTAGCTAGGTTCTTTCGTGAACGGAGTCGATCTTTTCAACCAAGTTTTGCCTTTAATTGTCTCTAGTATTTGATTGACTGGATTGGTCAACAGCATGTAGAATTTTTCCATTGGGTGGATTCTGTCAAGATCCCGCCTCCAGTACATTTTTTTTTCTTGTTGGACTTTCTTTTCATCTGTTCTTTTTGTTTTGTCTAGCTTCCTCCTTTCAGGTCTTACACTTCTTTCCCGCTTCCGGGATTCCTCTTTTTTCCATTCAACTGTTCTATGCAAACTCCTCATCTCTTCCTTCAAGTTAATGTAGGCCTGTGGCTGTTGGAAAACTTCCGCCATACAAAGGGACTTCACCTTGAACAGATCATCGAAAAAGGGTGACTCTGGGTCCAGACCTCGTCGGAAGGCCGATCTGGTGAATCGGTCATCACAACTCTCAACCTTGGCCATTTCATCTTTGAAGAGATGAGTGTACTCCCGGAAGGACTCCCATTCCTTGGTAGAGATTGTCATCAGGTGTTCCGAGTCTTCCATGACCGTACAAAGTATTACTCTATGAAAATGGAGGACATGATATCGAAGCTCGCGATCGAGTGCATCAACGAGGAGTGATACCATTTTAAAGTCATCCCATCTAGGCTAATGGGGAACATTCTGCACATAAGCTTGTCATCATGTTTGTACAACACCATGTTTTGTCTAAATTATCGAAGATGGTCTACGAGATCCGTTTTCCTTCATAGCATTTGAATCTGGGAGCAACGAATTTTTTGGGTAAGGGTGCCGCTAGGACCTCTAGGCTTAATGGTGCCTGGATAAGAGATTTGAGGTCAGTTTTTCTCATACTTCCAAGATTCCTCATTTCCATCATATTTTGTTCGAATGGTTCTTCTACCACTTCCTTTGACATGACTCGAGGTTGCCGAGCCTCTCCCGTAGGCTCATTCATAGGGTAATGTGACTAGACTTCCTCTTCTCGTCGTACGTTTCTACTGTTCTCATGATCTTCTTGTCTTCCATCTCGACAGTTTTCCCCAAAGTGGGCTTCCTGTTCATGATCAACTTCCCATTTGTCATCATTCACCCATTGTCTGACCTTTGATTGTATTTTTGCAAGTTCATATTGTAGTGTGTTGATATGAGCTTGCATATTCTGTCATGCATTACGTATTGCTTCAGCGTTCCTCTGTTCCATCTCGTGCATCCCGTTCAGGATCATATGCAGCATCTCCATCGGTGGGGTTGGTTGATCTACGTGGTCAACTCCCTTTCTGGTTCTTTTTCCCTCATTTAGGGCTATGTTGGATCTAGTTTTGGGCAAGTTTATGGCTTTGTAGGGTGGGTCTCTTGAGCTTTTCTCTTAGCTCTCAATGAAAGCACCAAAATGTAAGAGATTTTTTCTGCTTGATTTATATGAGTATTAATGTGAGAGAGAGAGAGAGAGAGAGTTTAAGAAAAAAAGAATGTAATGAGTAAATGCTCTGAGTTGTATTTGTTTTTGTGTGTATTGGATACCTATGTTTCATTTAATACATTGTCATTATATAGACTTCTTAATTTACATGAGTTGATTAGAATAATAATAAAGTGATTATCCTCTCCATATGGTTTGGGAGACATTCATTACACCTAGAGATCGCACCCATTCGTACGGGTCATTCTGCCAGGTATGAGCCCATTTCCCTTTCTTAATTATAATTTCGCCTGTCTCATTCAGCCGCCAATCAGTCACAATCACTTGATGATTTCTTGTGGTTTCATCCAATCAGTCACAGCCACTTGGTGGCCTACCATCATATCTCGTCCGAGTTATTTAGCTACCTAATCAATCATTGCCACTTGATTGTCATTCCAGATCCCTTTCATATGTTTCCGTTCTTCTCCTGATCCTTCTCTTTCTGTTCTAGCATAGTTCAGCAAGTACATTGCGCGTTCAAGGTAATTATCCGAGTCACGAGTTCCTTTTTCCATTCCTGCTTCTTCGATTAGCTCCCACTTTCCTGTTCCTGTGTGGCTCAGTCTTTCCCGTTGTCCGATAAGCTTCTTCCTGTTCTCAGAAATGTGGGTCCCTCATTAGTTTGTTTCCTGTCACTCGACTAGTTCTTTCCCGTTCATATTAAACGCACAAATGCTTTTTAATCATTCTAGGACTTCCGCGATTTAGGTCTCCTTCTCCCTCTTCCGTTTCTCCACTGTTCTCGCGTTCCTTCTCGCTTCCATGATCATTTTTGTTCTCGCGTTCCTTCCCCGCTTCCATGCTCCTTTCTATTCTCGTGTTCCTTCCCGCTTCCATGCTCCTTTCCATTTTCGTGTTCCTTCCCGCTTCCATGCTCAATTTCGTTCTAAGGTTCCTTCTTGCTCTCCATGTGAGCGCGATCGTTCTCTTACTCATTTACGAGTGTCTCACGATTTCAGTCCCCGTTCTCATTTTCCCGTTGCTTCTCATCATTTCTTTAATCGATCATCTCCGTCCATGTTACAGTGAGTATATTTTACATGTTCACCTCTAACTTTAGCAAACTTTGTCATTCTCTTAAAAATATAGTTAATTGAAATTTCAACAACACCTCGTAAAGAAAGAACTTTAAGGGTATGTGAGCATAAGACCGTCGTGAACTTAAAAAATTGCAGTTGCAAAAGATTGTAGAACTGGCTGATGAATCATATTTAACATTGTATTTACTATTTCTCTTAAAATAAATAATATTATATTCTATAATTGGTCCTTTCACAATATACATTTGTGTTACAATCATAAGCCACACATATTTCACTCTATATAGTTTTGAGCACAGTAGGAGTATAAATGCTCATTGCATGCTTTAATATCTCCTCATAACAGTGGTCCTTTATCAATCGTTGGAAATGGTGAAAAAATGTAATAAATCATATTTGTAACTGTCGTAATTTTTAATTACGTGATTCATATTTTCAGTGTTGATTCGGCGTCATATCTGAATAAAATGTCTCTCGTACATACACTAATGCCTATTTTTTCTTCAAAGCAAACATTCAACTTAGCTAATCATTATCTCCAAGATTATACTTCTCTAACATTTCATTCCAAACGATATGTCCTCTTCCTCAAAAGCATATATGCAATCATTAAGATGTTTAGCTACATTTTGATACAAATGTCAAATACATAGTGTTGTATAGTTTTTTACCATTCATTGGCTAATGCCTCAGTCATCGTAGCCGCATCTTGATCAGTTAAGAGGGTTAAAAGTATCAAACGAGCACATAAAACATTTTCATTGTCTCATCAAACAATGTCCTTCAGAGAAAATGGTTTGTTTATGATGATGATTAGATGTCAAACAGGTAAGAAGCCAATCTGGTCCAGGAAGAGCACACCCCATTGCTCCCACTAGATCTGGGTCGCCCACCTCTAGGTTAGGAATCCGGCGACCTAGACCCAGTAGCACAGAGGCAAAGTCTAGGTCGCGATGCTCCTATACCATTTTCCACGAAGCTTGGCGATTGGAAGAGGTACTAAAAACCCTGAGCCGAACTCCCTAGTCTCACCGTCGGGAGGACCTGCGGAGAATAGCAACTGCATTTTCATCATCTCACAAAGCAACGCAAAGGAGAGATGCGAGCCTAGTCTGAGCTCACCGGAGCTCAAGGCCAGGCTCCAAGGAGGAGAAATTTTAGAAGACTCGACAACTAAGGTTAGATGAGAGAGTTTCTAGAGATAGGTGAGAACTTCTCTCTCTGGTAGCTTAGGAATTACCTTTTGTTTTCTGCTTTTTGAAAATTTATAAAGGGGACGAAAACACAATTGAAGACATGAAAACAAAAACTAATAAAAAATTAAGAAGAGTTATGTAATTATATTTTGTGAAAAAGTGGGTAACAAAGGCAAAATATTAGGGGGTTAGAATGATTTAATTTAATTATTCTCTATAATATTTTTAATCAATGCTTTTATTTTTTTCTTCAAGTCTAAGCTTATACTTCTCTAAATAACAAGCATTTGTACATGTGATTAACCGTTGAATTCAAATAACACAAATCACATGACACATTTAATTTAGTATCTACGTTATTATGAAATTAACTTGCAAGCAACCATTTTGTTAAGACACTTGACTGTCTTAGACATCGACCACTTGCATCTTCTCCTATTTAGTTTTCATTTTAACGTTTGTTGAATCTCGATGATTTTTATTATTTTAATCATATAAATTTATTGAATTTATAAAATATAAGTCATTCATAAAAATTGATAGTCTAAATTAAGAGGGATATGGCTGTGGAGTATTTTTTGAGGTTAATGATAGTTACGACTGTCAAGTTAGTTGTTCATTGACAAAATAAATTGACATAGATAACTAAAACTCCACACTTATATGTCTTGAAAGTGGAGGATCTAATCATATTATTCCCAATCTCAAAATTAGAAGCTTTTTCCCATGCTAATGAAATTTTTGTTTTTTAGAAAAAAAATATTAGCATGAGGTTTTTAGTTTTTACCCAAAAATAAATCACAGCATTGAGTGAGTTCATACGTGAGCCCCACGACTGTGATGCTTCATCCATATTATGTGTGACCGTTGTTAACTTAAAAATCTCATTCAATATTATCTCTTTATACTAGATGTTAAAACAATATCTCAGTCTTATATCTCATTTTTCATATTGACGTTTAATACATGTGACAAATGTAGAACAATAGTCTACAATTTGCTTTAGCTGATGAAAATATATGCATAAATTATTTGATCTTTTACGTATTTTGCATGTCAATTCAATCATCCATTATTCATTAATAATACAAACATGCAAGATCAAGTTTTGTCGATGATCTTATCTTCAAAGGTTTTAGCTTTCACCATATTTAATTATGAGCACATTTTTGGTTGTCGATATATACTTAGTTTTTTCTTATAAGAAAATAAATACTAGGTCAAGGGAAACCATACTATACAAATAGGTATTTTAGTTAAACTATTGACACTTTAATTTTAATTACAAACATGACAATCTTCATAGAGGGTTCCTAAAGGATTATATTATTTTACATTTTTACCATTCACTGTGACTGGTTCTATACGTCGATTTCACTGCATTTAATATAGTGAATCTTATAATTGACGGTGGTAAGTCTAATTTAGGCGTTCAATAGATTTAAATGGCTCAGATCTGAAATTTAAAAGGTACGAGAATATATAAAAAAGAAAAAAATTGGTAATTCAATGAGATTGATCGGAACTTTTCAAACTAAATCTGACGGTTCAAATTCACTGAGCTACCTCTGGATGAATAAGAAAATGGTTATTTTTGACTTTTTTTATATATGTTAGTGACTCTATGTCTGTTATGTGAGTCATTTTTCCGTAACCAATAATTTTACTATCTCACTCAATCTAAAATTAAAAACAATAAAAAGAATCTTTCAATTGTGCACAACCAAACTAATTAAATAACAAATAAAATGTGTAGGAGATGAATAAAAAATTAAAAGAATTAGCATTTGGTTTCAAAAGTTTTTTTGTTAGACCATCTATTAAAATTTTTTTTCCTTTCTGGGTACAATTATTAAGATAAGTTAGTCTTAAAATGAAGCTAATGATGACTATCTTGTTCAACCTAATCAGCAAGGAAACTATAAAGAATAAGAAAATAAAAATATGAAGGCAAAATTAATCTTAGTATTAGTTGAATACTAAACAACCTTTCCCTACGCAAACATGGTCTATGGTCCAATAAATCACCCAAATTCGGATTTGCTTTATAGCATGACATTGACAATAACTTGCTTACATTTTTCTTTTCATGATACAATTTTTTATACATTGATTTCATTATAATTTTTTATGAACTTCACTTGAATTTTCTCATAATATGTGTATAAGACCTAACCAATCTTGTTAAGTCATCTCGTCTAATAAGGTTATATTTTACTCAAAATAAAAGTTCAATTGTGGTGTAGTGTTAGCTAAGCTAGTTTATATAGGACATTTGTTGGAGAAGAAAATGGTTCACAAGGATGTTTTTCTTTAGGTTGGTTGAGAGGGATCTATGTTAAGGAGTAAATCTCTAATACGCTTGATGTACTCAAAAGTCAGTATTGTTTTTTTATTCTTTATTTCATACTTGATCATTAGTAGGTTTGAGAGAGAGAGTTCAAGATGGATCAAGATGATCTTAAAATTGTCTTTTAGACTTCAAAATAACTTCAAGATGACTTCAAAATTATGTTGGTGAACTACACTTTACTCAAGTTCTTCATTAAGACCACGCAACATTTCATTGATTCTTTTTGCTTTTTTCATTGATTCTTTTTGCTTTTTATTTCAATTTTCTGAGTTATTTATTCAATATATCAATTACAACATAAAAAATAAAAAAATAAAATGAAATGTGTGTGATCTTAATGGAGAACTTGAGTAAAGAGTAGTTGGAGGTTTTATAAAATTTGAAAATAAGAACTTCTTTATTTGGTGTAACCACTTGAGCCGGATGAGAAGAAACTTTCACGTCCGATTTTGAAAGGAGGAGCTCCTATAGGATCCTGTCAAAAAATTTCATTTGCTAGGTCCATAACTAAAAACCTACTTTCTTATGTTTTGGGAGGGAGAGAGACAAAGAGAGAGGGCGATATATATATAGACACACATAAACACACATGCTTTAACACCTAGCGCAACAGTCCCTAATGTAACAACGATCACTCGATTTGACTTGGGGGTGGTAATTTAGTGGCAATGCGGGGCAAAGTGGCCTTTTTACCTATTCCATTAGGAACCAC
Organism: Datisca glomerata; assembly: GCA_003255025.1. NCBI lineage: Eukaryota > Viridiplantae > Streptophyta > Magnoliopsida > Cucurbitales > Datiscaceae > Datisca > Datisca glomerata. Next base: position 1,720,060 of record QANY01013125.1, on the reverse strand, counting down.
ATATTTTTTGATACATCACATTCATGCATTTACTATTCATGTGACAGTATTGCTACTTCTAAAATGCGTTCTATTTACCTGTAGCGCACCGTCAAATAATATGAATTTTCAGAATATAAATAACTCAATTTTTTAGTTTTAAAACCATTAAGATAGTCTTCTTTTGTGGAGTTTTGTTGGTCGTCCTATATTAGGAAAAATAAGATCTTTTTGCCCATGACCGCCCAATACCTATTTGGATGTTATTTAATATCGACAATAGATCTAAAAAAAGTATCTAAAAATATCAAATTTAGATCTTTCATGAATCATTTCTTCAGATATAAAAAGATTCTCCTCCATTAGCACGAGATCCTTACCTACATTGGGGTTTGATTGAGTTTTAGTGTTTTATGTTACTTTCAAATTTATGTTTACATTTGTCAAAGGAAGATTGTAAGATCATGGCTAATTAATATATTTTTGTTTCAGGGTTTAGGGTGATGTGTGTATGAGTGATCTAGTCTATGTCAAGTATGTCTAGGAACGTGGGAGTTAGTGGTCCGAGGGTGAAAGACAAGCAACATTAGGCAGTCATCGGAAGGTGACAAATGCCTTTAAGACTCTAAGGTATGTGAGAAACTTAAGGAGAGAAACTCAAGGAGAGAATATTCTCAGTGTTTGGTCTCGGAATTGATGAGAAGTGATTGCTTCAACAATGGTGCTAGGGACCCCTTTATATAGATAGGGTCTAGTGAGGTCCACAGGCATGTCCCTTTCAACCACATGCAAATTGCGTGTCCACGCTTAAAACGTGATCACACACTAAAAATGTGACACCATGTCTAAAATGTGCCACATCCTTAAAATGACGTAGCATAGGAAACTGCACTTGGGTTCCCCCTTTATAGCATGGGAAGCCGCACCTGGGGTTCCCCCCGTGGTGGCATGGGGAGCCACCCTCAGGGTTCCCCCAAGGGTAACATGGGGAGTCGCCTCTGGGTTCCCCCGGAGTGGCATGGGAAGTTGCGCCTGGGGTTCCTCCCTGTGGCAGCATTGAGAGCAACCCTCGGTGTTCCCCTCAGGGTGGCATGGGGAGCCGTCTCCGATGTTCCTCTCGGACTGGCATGGGTAGCCTCCTTCGGGGTTCCCCTCGGAGTGACATGGGGAGATATGCCCTGGGAGGCATAAATAAGGCACTTCCAAGACTCGTAAGGTGGCTACATCCTTCAAGGAGATCTTCTCATCCCAGTGTAGCGAACCTTGTCCTAATCCTACTAGAGCACAACCCCCAAATTGTTCTCAGGCAAGAAAAGACTTTCAAATCTTTGTCAGTAAACTCAAAGATGAAGTATCACATTTAATACTCTATTTCATATAATGGGATCGCCACCTTTATAAAACATGAGTGCCCCTTACAGACATTGTTTTATTATTATCACACACCGGTCAATGTTATTTCATGTAAGTGCCACATGGATCTATCGTTAGACACCACGTGCCTCCTTTGATATGTTACTCTTAACAACGTGGTTCACTATTTACATTAGCCCCATGTTCAACGTTGAGGGCACAACATGACATTTTTTCTGATTAAAGTGTTCCTTGCGTCTTTCGCACTTGTTTCAGGGACATACGTCTTTCTTACCTCCAATAACTGCAAACATCAAGTCATAGAAGTTTGGATCTGCCATTGAGGAGATGCGTTTTAGGGAAATATTTCACGGTTTCATCGTACCTCGAACGAGGCTTTGTGTTTCACCTCGAACGAGGCGTTGCGTCCCGTCCTCCCTTGGATGGGAAAGGGAACGGGGAGCTCTCCTTCTCTATAAAGTCAGTCACCAGGGTCGTTCTCTCAAATTCTTTTTCTTCTCTCTCTAAGCATTTTTTGGATTTCACTTTGAAGAAAATGGCCTCTAAAGAAATACTTACATTTTTAAAACATGCCGCCCCACCTGAATGTCCACCGAAACCTTAGGGAATGTCTAACGTAATGGCAAAAAGAATAATTAATTCCATGGGTAAAATTCTGGAGGTGGTTGTGTCTAGTGAGGGTAGAGAAGGAGAGGTCAAGAAGGAAGCCCTTCAGAAGTCTTCCAAGGATCCTCATAGCACTGTAAAGGACTGTATCGATCTAGTGTCTACTGTCAAGGTCGGATTAAAAGGAGATACCTCGTTCGCAACCAATGGCCAATACTTTTCTTTTGATTTGGAGTATTCTACCATGCCACATGTCTGGGGTAATGAGGATTTTCATGGATTGATGATTGACAGCCTCTTACTTCCGTACTTGCAGAGGGTGAAGTAGTCGCACCCCCGTACCGGCTTCAGCAGCATGAAAGGAATGCCCGAGATCCGTCGGGTGTCTCACGAGATGTTGGCTTAGATTCTCTACATCATAGATCATTCATCTCATTAGGACGTAGACCCCTTGGTTGTTGCTTTCTTATTGGGTAATTGGCATGATCTCCCCCTATAAGATTGAACTTAGACTGGATTCACCCTCACATTCACACGTGCATAAGGCTTCAAAGATGTCATCTCAAAATCAACCAGGTAGAAGCTTTTGAGGCACAAATGGCATAGCGTGAGGCTATTATAGCTAGAGTAGAAGCTATCATGTCATACTGGAGTGTTACCCTAACATCTTTCCTGATTTGTTTCCCTAACCTTAGCTTTTATATTTCCTTTTCTTGTATTCTTGTACATCTATTAGAAATAAATACAAAAGCATGTTATTATTTTATTTCACAATGCATTTACTTATACTTAGCGTTTTACATCATTTTTACTCGTAACTTAGCATAATCATTATCTAGTAAAAGAGTTCATAAATTAAATCGATATATGGCGGCCACATTCCGTAAATTAAGTGAAATTGAGACAATTCTTATAACATGACGGCCAAATTACGCCTTTGTAATTGTGTGTGTTTCAACAATGAGTTAAACGCATTCTTCTCCTCCATTTTTTTGCAACGGCTATGTTCCATTTTAGGGTGGATAGCAACAGCGGTTAAATTCCACCTAGACATTTGAATTCACTAGACTTGATATTTGATAGAGCGAAAAAAAAATACTTGTGTTAATATTTGAATATTTTATACATTTCTCTATTGGCCTACCTACTTTCGTCGAAACGTCTTACATGCGTTTCAAGAACAAAACTTCGCTGAAATGTCTTGCTGTCCTAATTGAATTTCAGGAATGACCTACATTACAAGCTAGTAATATTAAAGAAAAACTGTAACATTAAGCATAGTATTTCTTAATGTACTTGAAGTTCACAGTCGTGAGGATGACTTGGTGCGTTTGGGGGTCGGCAAGTCGGCAGTACCTGTTGTCGGCTATGGAGGTGATTTCGTAGGGTCCTTCCCACTTGAGCTCAAATTTCTTGGCATTTATCCCTTCATCACATGCTCAGTTGCCTTCAGCACTAACTCCCCCACGGCAAAGGTCTGAGGCTTCACAATAGCTTCATACGTCTGGCCCATGTGCTCTTGGTATGCCTGAATGCTTTCCTTTACCTTGTCTCTTCTTTCCTCCAAGGCCTCCAAGTCTCCAAGGCGTGTGGCCTGTTCCACCCTAGCGGATGACAAAAGTTTAACGGATGGTACCATCACCTCTGAGCGTATCATGGCTTCGCATGCGTATACCAATGAGAATGGTGTTGTCTGAGATGCTCTGTATGCCCAAAGTGTTAAGGGTAATAGTTCATGCCAGTTTTCTTGGGCTTCATGAACCATCCTGCTTAGGATCCTCAGCAACGTCTTCTTGGTTACTTTTTCTTGCCTGTTTCCCTTAGGGTAGTAGAGGGAAGATCTGTTGTGGTGGATGTTGTAGTTCTCGAACAACTAAGACACCACTTTACTTATGAATGTAGTGTCCTTATCTGATATTATCCTCATGTGCAGTCTAGTCTACATATTATGTTCTCTTTGCTAAATTGTAGACTTGTTCACCCGTCCCCTTCTTCGGTGCGACTACCTCAACCCGTTTGGTGAAGCAATATGTGGCAGCCATGATCCATATGTTCCCCTCTGATGCAGGTTAGATCGAGCCTATGAAATCCATCTCCCAAGTATGAAATGGCCAAGGGACCTCCACTGGGTGCAAGGGCACAAAATGTGCGTGTATGGCGTTCCCTAACACTTGGCATGCATAACACTTCCTTGCGAATTCCATCGAATCTGCCTCCATGGTCGGCCGGTTATACCATATTCTTAGCAATTCTTCGTACAAGTGTCTTCTACCCTGGTGCTCTCCGCAGTTTCCTCTATGAACCTCTTCCATGATCACGCGTTGTTCCACGAGCCTAAGGCATTTGAGTGGTCGATCATATATTCCCATTAGCAATAATTCTCCCCTCAAAATAAAGAAGCGTGAGCTCCTTCTTTTGATATTAATGGTGCCATACACGTCTTGCCTTTACTGTTATATCGAGAGTTACTCCATGTATTGCTTGACGTAAAACAGATAGTGGATTTGTTTTCGTCTTTTGTCGAATCTTTTTCATGGCCCGATAGAAAATTTGATAAGCCAATCATTTTTTTCCATGTTTCAGAATACGGTTAACCAACATGTTAACTAATCGATTATGATAAATTGGATCATATTTTGCAATTTTTTCTTCTGTAGCACCTCGACGTGACATGTGCGTGAAAGGGGTTCAAGAATCTGTTTCCTTTTTATAAGGGCTAAAATCATTTATTTTTGCTTTTTGACCCATGTGGGGTCCGTGGGTAACATTCCATCTATCAAGTAGGCGATGTAGGGCTGCCTCCAATTGTTGACAACTTCTATGAAGTTCACTTTTTTCGGTTCTGGCAGGAGTTGGCACTTCAGACAATCCTTTTGGAGTGTAAGGGCTTCTACATTCATGTTCGGCCAATAGTACCCCATCCATGAATCAGGCGTCTTCGTGAAGGTGTTGGAGTCGCCTTCTACCTTCCTCAAAATTTATGCACCTCGCAAGGACCTTATTTGTTCCCCGATAGAACAATACTCCCTTCAACTGCATAAAATTTTTTAAGTCCCGGTCTGCCATTATGCTTCCTTCATTAAGTTATCTTCGAACATTATCCCAATCTTGATAAACAGCCTACTTGAGGTTCTCGAAAACAACAGAGCTAGTCTGGGCTGCCATTTCTATAATGGGGATAAGGTCTGAGACCGGGAGTTTGGAGGCAAGCGTAGCCAACGCATCTGCATGATTCTAGGTCCAGGGTGTGTGTTCAAAAACTAACTTCTCGAACGTGTCAGTCAGTCTTTGGACTTCATACCTGTATTGTGCGAGGGCGGGTTCCTTGACGAAAAACTCCCCATTAACCTGCTTAATTATCAAATTGGAACACCTTGAGCGACGTTGCCCCATTTTTCCTTTGCATACTTTAGGCTAAGCATCAATGCCTCATATTCAACTTCGTTATTCATGTAAGGGAATGTCAACTTGTACGCCATTGGAAACATGTTACCTATAGGATCTTCTAGTACAAGCCTCACTCCACCTCCGTTATGCGTTGACGATCCATCAAAGGTCAACCCCCACACTTGTTCTTCACAAAGGTTTACCTCGTAGAACTCCTATGGGATGGTTTCATCCAAAGTCTTAAACTCCCTATTCGAGAATTGTGCTAACATATCTGTAAGAGCTTGGCTCTTCTGCGCATTTGCCATCATCGTCGTGATATCAAACTTGCTCAGCAGCATTGTCCACCTAATGAGCCTCCCATTCAAGGTTGGCCTGGACAAAAGAAATATTTGAGCTCATTCACTGTCAGTGGCGGTGGCATGTCCCTGATGCCTCGCACTTTTGACTAGTCAATGTCTATACTGCGTTGACGCACATAGAACCCAAAAAACTTGCCGCGAGGTACACTGAAGGTGCACTTTAATGGATTCATCTTGATCTTATACGTTCTGCATCTTTCAAAAACACTCCTTAGGTGTTTGAGATGCAAGCCCCCCACCTTAGACTTTACAACCAAATCATCTACATAATCTTCAATGAAGTCATGAATCATGTCATGAAAGATTGATGTCATTGCCCTCTAGTAGGCAGCCCTGGCGTTTTTAAGTCCAAACGGCATCACGACATAGTAAAAGTTTCTGAAAGGAGTCATAAAGTGGTATTCTCGACGTCTCCCGGAGCCATCCTAATCTAGTTGTACCCATTGAACCCATCCATGAATGAGAAAATCCATATTCCGCTATGGCCTCTACTAAGCCATCTACATTGGGTAATGGAAAATCATCTTTCGAGCATGTCTTGTTCAAGTCTATGAAATCAACACAACACCGTATCTTACCATTCTTCTTCTTCACTGGTACAATGTTGGCCAGTCAAGCGGGTTGCTCTATCGGCCTTACGAACTAGACCTCCATAAGCTTAGTAATCTCAGACTTTATTTGCTACTCTACTTCGTGGCAAAAGTATCGAGGCGACTGCTTGACAAGGTTGCACGTCGTGGCAAAAGTATATGACCATGCAAAAATGTCCTGAAATTCCTGAAGTAGGGCCTGTAGGCTCTCTCTTTGATCTTTAGATAGACCCGTCTCCAGGAAAATGGGTCTTTGTCTTGCTTCCCCGTCGAGGAAGCCTTCCTCTAACTCCTCCGGCAATGGCGACGGTATTGGTTTCAGGGGTTCTTTCGGAACTTCGCAGTTCATCGTATAGGTCTCATTGGTCAATTCTTACTGCTTCATGAATGCCTCCTCCTACATTATTTCCTCGGTTGCACCGTCGGGGGGATAAGGGTGTTCCCCTGATCCCACTCAACATTAAAATCGGTACGCACTTTTGCCGTCCAGCAACGTCACCCGGGTGACTACTTTGCTGCCCTCCGTCATCTTAGCCTTGCCCTGTTTGTCTTCCCACTTCGACAAAGTGATAGCCGTGATCCTTCTTGGGGCTTCCATTCCAGCAGAAACAATCTCATCAAACAGGTGTGACCTCAACCAAATGAGCTTCTGTTTTGTCAAACGACGCTTTCGTGGCCGCAATGGTAATATCCTTCCCTTTCCTCCTGGACTTGATGCATTGATGCAGTGTAGAGGGGACACACTCATGATCATGGATCCAAGGCCTTCCCAACAAAATGTGATAGATGGTCTCAGACTCGATGACATGTAAATAGTTTGTAATGCGGATTGGTCCCACCTAAACCTCAACATTCACATACCCCAACATTCGAACAGGTGACGATGAGAAACCCATAATGACAATCTGCTATCTAACTAGCCTCGTTTCAGGTATACCCACTGCACGAAAGGTGGCGAGTGATATCATGTTAATCCCGGACCCATTATTAATTTGGGCCTTCCTAACTTGCATCACATTGACCAATGCTTCGACATACAGCGGGCGGTTATGCCTACTCTCCTAACCATGCGATCTTCATTGGTAAAAGTGATGGCACCTTCTTCATTCCTTCTTATCCTTCCTAAGGGCGGCTGAGAGAAGTAACATTGTGCTCTGGCCTTTCTCCACTCAGAGACATTCACCAATTTCTGTGTCACTTGGCGTCGTACCTCTTGGTCTAGTTCCAACATGTCAAAAAAGTTTTTGCAAACTCTCGTTTGCAGTAATGATTCTAAGAAGGTGGTATTTGTCTCCATGCGCACGGCTTCGTCTTCTTCCTCATCATCCACCATGGTACCTTACGATGAAGAAGGACCTCCTATCATACTGATCATATTCGCGTTAGCATGCAATGGGAATGGTTAGTTCACCACGACATCCGTATCTTCTACAATGATTTCCCCCTCCTTGAGTTTATCGTGGAAAATCCACCTCAAAGTCCTTTAGTCCTTTGTTGCATGAGAGGTGTCCTTGTGGAAGCTACATTAATGAGCCGACTCTTTTCCTCTTTTATGGGCAATCTGTCCACCTAGGGCCTCCGTATGACCTTATCCTTGACCCAAACGTCTATCAACGCCTCTACTTTCTCTCTGGGGCAAGGGAAAGGCGGCGATGCATCCCTCTCACTCATGTTCCATTTAGCACCTCGCCCTTCAGGTTTGCTCCATTGCTACTTGGGGTGTGTATCTCCCAGGTTTTCATACATGTCCCCTACGTTCTCCCTGTTCTGTGGCCTTCGGCTTGGCCACTGAAGTGTTGGTGCGTTGAGCAGCAACGTTGAGATGAGAGAATGTGGTCATGCCCAAGTTCTCCAGATGCGTCCTGTACTTCTTAAGCATCCCGCAGATGCACATCTTTACAAGCTCCTCCTCCTTCCATTCCTCATGATAGTCGAGTGCCTTGTCCTTGAACCATCTGATAAAAGTCATTAGATCCCCGTCCTTCCTCTGAGGCTCGTGCCCCAACTCCAAAATGCTCATTTTTTCTTCGGACACGAAAAACTTGGTCATGGTGGTCGAGACCATGTGCGGTCAACTCAAGAATGATCATGGTGTCAACTTGATGTACCAAGTGTGCACATGTTCAATAAGTGACTTCGAACTCTCTCAACCTCATGGTCTCGTCACATCCGTATGGGCCCAAGTCATCAATAAAATGCACAATATGCTCTCTGACACATCATCCCTTTCCATTATACTTGTGAAACATCAGAAGCACATAATCAGATGGGTACGACTTCATGGCTAGCTCACATGGGTAAGAGGGTAAAAGTCCACTATCGTATCGCTCAGAGAGGCCTTGACGTGCTCCATCTCCAACATCTTTTGCAGTGTCCCTTTGGTTACGAAAGGACCAGTGTTAGTGTTATCGACTGGGACGTCAAGTGCCAGCGTTGGACGTACGAAGGATGCAAGGAATTTTGTTGGTGGAATGATAACATTGACGGGGTTGCTCGAGTGACCCGCATTTTGGTCATTGTTTTTCGTTCCTGACCCCGATGAGCCCCAGGGATTTATAGCTGAAATTTGTCTATCGGCGTCAGTCCGATTCACTGCGTGAGGATGGACGATAGGAACGACAGGCGGTGGTGGATAAGGGTTCTGGACACCCGCGATGAGAACGGTCAGTGTACTCAAAAGGGTACGAATCTCAGCGTTAGAGGCCTGAAGCTCTCCAATGGCGTTAGTCTGCTTATTCGCCATCATTGTAGCAGCAGTAATGGCGGGGAGGTTGATTCTCTCCTTGGAAGTAGCATCTTCCATGTCATGGTTCACAATAGTTGGGTTAACATTCTCTCTTTCCAAATGAGAAGAAGCTCTCGTGATTCGACTACGTCCAGCCATACTCGAAAAAAGATAACTCACCAATGAAGTCGCCAAAAATGTTTTAGGGTTTAGGGTGTTGTGTATACGGGTAATATAGTCTATGCCAAGTATGCTGGGAACGTGGGAGTTAGTGGTCGGATTGTGAAGGACAAGTAACCTTAGGCAACCTTCGAAAGATGACACATGCCTTTAGGACTCTAAGATAGGTGAAAAACTCAAGGAGAGAATATTCTTATTGTTTGGTTTTAGGATTGATGAGATGTGATTACCTCAATAATGGTGCTAGGAACACCTTTATATAGATGGGGTTGAGTGGGGACCACACGCATGTCCTTTTCAACCGCATGTAAATCACGTGTCCACGCTTAAAACATGGTCACACACTAAAAATGTGACACCATGCCTAAAATGTGTCACATCCTTAAAACGACGTAACATAGGAAACTGCGCTCGGGGTTCCCCCGTGGCAGCATGGGAAGCCGCGTCCGAGGTTCCCCCGTGGTGACGTGGAGAGCAACCTTCAAGATTCCCCCAAGGTGGTATGGGGAGCCGCCTCTGGAGTTCCCCCAGAGTGGCATGGGAAGTCGCGCCCGTAAAAATTGCAAAACATTGTAAAACATGATAGGTTTTAAGGGGTCAATTTAAAAAATGGCCAAATTTCTAAAATTACAAAAATTGCTAAACTTTTCTAAATTTTAACATTTTTCAGTGATTGGTGCAAAGTCCTAAATCGTTTAAATACTATAGATATAAATATTAAATACACTGGACATATAATATTTGAAACTTAGTTAAACAAGTTGTTAGCACTAGTGATACATTCATTGTAATATCATTAGTTCGTAGATTACTAATAATCAAATAAAAAATGTTAACAATACAAGAAAATAAGTAATCAATCAACCAAAAGTAGTAAATAAAACATACACTAAAAGGGATATTTTGAGAAAAAAAAATGGACATTTTGTTTAATACATCTTCTAAAAGTGATGAAAATTATAAATTTTCCTAACAATAATTATTTACATAAGCCTTATTTGTAATTAATCTTTTTGGCCACTTTTCTAAAATATGCCTTTTTTTGTTAGGCTCCAACTATAGACATGGTAGTTGGTTAAATTTGGACAGTTTAGATTGTGTCAAGCTATCAGGAGAAAAAAAATCACATACTTTTAAAGTTTTAATCTGAGTCATCCAGATTAATTACACGGCTCAAATTCAACTTTCTCTCTGTAGTTGCTAATACTGAGATCCAAATCTCAATTTTATAGTCCCCTTGAACTTTTACCTACACATAATAACTGATCATTAAGCTAGATTTCTAAAAAAAATATCTACTCATTATTCAAGAGAGATAAAAATAAAAATGATAAAGATAAATAAACTACTGAACAAATAACAAATAACAGGATATTGGGTTGCGGCAGGGGCAGGGCACTGTCTAACTAGAAGTAAAGAAGAAGAAATACTGAAATAAATGGCCAATTAGTTTGGTTAGTCTTAGGGAGTGTTGGTATTCTTCATGATTAAAAATATTTTTACATATTAAAATTACATTATCTTAGTTCATAATTATTTTATTTATTTTTTTATGATTATTTTTTCAGCTGAAACAGTCAAACTTGCAATATGTATAATTTTTGTAAATAAATTATTTAAATCAGCTATTTTAGGCTAGTTTTGCAAAAGTTTTTTCTTTTTTTTACGGTTTGAGTTAGAAACTTGATTTTTCTTATCATTTTTTATATATTTTAAAGCATGTTTAATTATTTCTAAAAGCACGTTAGGAATATTTGAGTATATATATGTTTTTTGTGGAAGTGCTTTCACATACTAAAATGTGTTTTAAATAACAACATTTGTCAACTAAATGTGATTTGAAGTACCATTATTTTAAAGTATTTTTAGATGAAGCACTCTCAAACACATTATCAGTGAATGAACTCTAGCTCAAGAATTAATCATCTTATATTATCCTAGGTTTGATGTATTACATGATTAACCCAGTCATGCTTGTCTAGGAGAAATGAGAAATGGTGATGAAACGTAATCACGCTAGATTGATTTTATTTTCATGATTTGATTATGATTAACTCTAATTAATGTTTATGATTAAGTTAATGAGGATTAACCTTAATCATATTTTTATATGATAACTAGCTCTAATTGTACGTGTTTTTCACATGTAATTAGAACTATCCTACTTCCAATCATGCTTGATTGTAAATTTTCGCAGGTGCATCGTAGGACCAGGTTCGATCCCCCGCTAATTTCAACTGCTGTGTGGATTGGAATTTTGTTCTTGTTGAGATTTGGGCAGCAGTTTGAGTGTAGTAGTGATCAGGGTTGTATCATGTTCGGCTGAACATGAGTCAATTTTGTTCAATATTTGTCATGATTCGAAAATCAATGCATATTGTTGTTATCAAAAATCTCAACAATGAAGTGACGTGTAATCTCTCCTCCACGTACGGCTTCTCTCGACCTGAAATCTGCACAACACAGATAAGAAACTCTAAAGACGGGATGGTTTGCTCATCGAAGAGCCTCTGATGCCTAAATCAGTACTTAATCGATATTTTGGCAAAATTTTCTTAAGGGAGAGAAGACATCTCTCTTCTGTCGATTGGTTGAAATATTTATACCTGAGTTTTTGGGTGTGAGGAATAATGTCGAAGAAGCCTCTTTGGAGGCGTGTTGGAGAAGTTTTGTGAGACACGAAGTCTGTCTTGAGTGTCGTTGATTGGACGGAAAGGAGACGACATCAACATAAAGTTTTAAGTATTTATTGTCGATGTGCTTTTAAGACGATGATTCGGAGACTGGTCTGACATTCTATCTCGGTAATTAGACATGTTAGGCGCTACTTTCGGCGGTGATGATGGCCTTACACTCGGGATTATTCAGGCTTCCCTTTGAGAACATTATTCCTGCCTTTTCATGTGCTCGGATCTGTGCGTCCCGAGCTCTGTAGAAACCGATCAGATAATGTTGGTTCTACTCATTCCCTAATATCGGGAGCTTCCTAATGTGACGTGACATTTATAGTTGCGTCATTGGAGATTGAGAAAATACCCATAACACATTAATTTTAAAAAATCAGCCAAACGGGACTTTTGAACTCAAACTCAAACGGCCTTGATAAAATGTAACATCATTTAGATCAAATCTCCTAACAGGAAGAGATGAATGGGTGAAATGGGACGACCTCACGTTTGGTCCCCAAAGTGATGAATGAAGAGGGTCATGTTTAGACCTACCAACTACCAAGACATGGTTCACGAGGGGAGGGGAATGTGCTAATTGACTGTCGTTTGTGTTGGGGGTGGCGCGGACTGCACCAACAATGAGAGTTGGCCAATCGCTTATTCAAAAAAGCTGCGTTTATCATATAAAAATTTAAAAAAGAAACATTTTAATTTTGCCATAACAATCTTACGCAACTAAATTATTATTCAGATTATAATTCATCTATGAAGAATTGATACATATTTATCCATTAAAAATATATATAACTTAATAATTATAGAATTATTTAAGCAAAACTTAGAATTACATGTAACTATTTATTTCTTTCAAGATTTTATGTGATCCAACCAATATCATAGATGTGATAAGAGTTGACGATTAAATTTTCATATTCATACAATTATATGTTTGCTCATCCATTTAAAAAAAATTAATTTCATATTTTTAATTTGTAATTACAAACTAATCTCACAATATTCGGTGTACTGTATTTTTAAAAGTGATCATACGCGAATGAGGATGAATGACGGACTTTAACACCAGATGCTATGATGGTAGTAGACTTATACGATAAGATGCAAAGAGATTTTGGCAATGATTGAGGTAGGTACGGCCCAGAGCTGACAGTACTTGGAGATGGGTCCTCTCTTATCCGCATTACACACACTGCCATGTAGGTTCCAGCTAAACCACAACCTCTGCATTCTGATTCATCAATTTGTTGCCGCCACTAAGTCTCAAATTCGACACGTGATTATGACTGTGCCACGTGCGTTCTCACTTTTTCAATGTGTCTTACTGCTCATTGTGGTTTATGTTTTCTTTTCTTCTTTCTTTTTCCTAAATTTAAAATTTCGGTTGGACCGTCATGTCATATATTTTCACGATAAGCACATTAAAATAGAGTCATTTTTAAATTTCGGTTTATAAAATTGAACTTAAATTTTTAGTGATTTATGCATTATGCAATTGCAAAACCAATCACCAAAAATAGTTTTTGCACTTTTTTTATCAAGATTATACAACTCACTACCTTAAAATTAAAGCGTGGGTACTTTAATCACTCATTTTGGCAATATTTTTCACTGTACCTATCTTTTCTTAAACTCAAATATAAAATAAGCCTATTTATTTTGCCAATCAACTACTTATACTTTACAACTTTTAATAAAGGCAGCAATCCCACAGAATGAGTGAGTTGAGTTATTAAGGTTATTTCCAAACCCATTTTAAAAAAACCCTTAGAATGTTTTACATTATTTCCATTGACAAATATCATCATAATTTTACAGTGATCAAGTAATTGATTAAATTTTAAATAATTTTATAAATGATGTGATAATTATTTATAGGTTGGTGACGACTCATTAAATTGATTTGATAAAATAACCTATAAATAGTACCCACGTCATTTGATCACTTAAAAATTAATCAATTATTTGATCGGTGTATAATTTCTCATATCAGATATTAGTGTAATTTACGGAAATAAAAACATGGATTAGCTAGTAGTTTGAAATTGAAAAATACCAAAACTGTTAGGTAGAACTAAAACTTAATTTACCTGACATATGAGGTTGATGAGATGAAAAATACCAAAATTGGTCGATAGTAAAATACTTGTAAATGATCTGTGTATAAATTCTATAACTAGCAAACCCTTTTAAATGATTTTTTAATTAAATTTTTTCATTTGTTATATTTTACTCTCTTTTAACATCCTTTTTTTTTCAGCCGTTTATTTAACGTGCAATTCCACTATATTTGTTTATCATTTATTGGATAATATTTTAGCTTACCACAAAACAAATTTATCAATTTTTTCAGAAATCAGAATTCTACATTGACAAACCCCAACAAATCCGAACCATTTTGATACGTAGATAATATTAATTGTTTTTAGCACGACTCTGCATGTTTATGTGTATTTTTTTAGTTTTTAATGTTACAAATTGTTCCTTTTATAATAATTAAAATTATAAAAAAATTGTAACATTAGTAGAATTTAAAAATAAATTCCCATGCTACTTGCGTGATTGAGAGTCGGTACGTCATTTGTTAATATTTATAATTTTGTGCCAACTTTTTAACTTGGATTGCTTTGTAGCTCAATTCATTGACTTGGTAAAACAAATGGTAATCTTCTAGTCTAGATCTCAAGCACCTTAATAATTTTCAGTGCGTTTTAAAAATTAATATTTAATTTGTTTTCATATTTTAAAGACAACAAAAAACATTTGTTCCCTTTAGAAAGCATTTTATACAAAATCTTTTGAAAAAAAATTGTGTTTGCCAATGCACAAAGAGATTTTTTTATCGGTAGAATAAAAACTTAATTTAAATGAAATGCTATATGAATTTTAGTAGATAAAAAACTCATTGGAAAATGGTAAATACATTTAATAGGGAAACGCGTGAGAATTATGTGCTAAAATAATAAATTTAACGAGATAATTTATGTGCTAAACTAATAAATTTAACGAGATAATTATAGGCTAAACTAATAAATTTCACGAAATTTATATGACAATGAAATTAATTGCAAATTTTTTAAAAGTTTCCATAATAAATTGGCTAAAATTTGTAATGTGTGATTACAAATCAATCGTAGTGTAGGAAGGGATTTCACATTAGCTCTGTAAAGCATTGTTGATATTCACTTGTGTAAATGATTTTACATAGTTGTTAATAGGAGAAAAGGAAAAAGACAATGCCCTAAGTTGCTTGGGTTGCCTTCTTTTTTTCTTTTTCTATGAGCATGTACTTATAAGCCTTACAATAATCATAATAATAATGATAAAGTGGAATGATCACCACCCCTATATTTTCGGCTAATGGGATCTTCTTCAGGTCTAAGCTCTCGTGCTCAGCTTATCCATTATATGGTCTTTGTCACCGCTGAATTAATCGTAGCCATGAGACCATCTCACGGTTCTGATCCTCTTCCTTTCCCTTTCTCATTTCCCATCTGTCTCGCTCATCTGTCGAATTTAATCACAGCCACTTGATAATTTTTTGTGGTTCCGAGGTCATCAGTCAGAGCCACTTGGTGGCCTGCCAATTTATTTTGTCTAGGTCACTCAGCTTTCCCAATTTATTATGGCCACTTGATTGTTGGTCTGAACCATTTTTTCGGTTATGTTATTCTTTCCCCTTCCGGAAGCGATGGTTCCTCATTCCGGGAGTGATGGTCCCACATTCTTCTTCTTATCAGTTCTTTCCCGTTCTAAAGAGGTCTCCTGCTTCAGCGTTCTTTTCCGCTCTGACGGGGTTCCCCCTTTCGTGCTCTTTCCTGTTCTGACGAGGTCTTCCGCTTCAGCGTTCTTTCCTGTTCTGACGAGGTTTCTAGCTTCAACATTCTTTCTCGTTCTGACGAGATCTCCCGCTTCAACGTTCTTTCTTGTCCTGACGAGGTCTCGCGCTTTAGCGTTCTTTCTCGTTCTAACGAGGTCTCCTGCTTCAACGTTCTTTCTCATTTTGACTAGGTCTCCCGCTTTAGTGTTCTTTCTCGTTCTGATGAGTTATCCCTCTTCAGTGTTCTTTCCCCTTTAGCCTCTAATCTTGCCATGTTCATGGTCCACGCGTCCTCTCAGAATTTGTTCTTTTTGTACACGCGTCTTTGAGTGATTTTTTTCTGTTCATTTGCTCCCGTTACACTCAATAAATTTCACTTATTGATGTGTAATGATGAGGAGTTCTCGATTTTCATGCGCCTTTTCAAAGATCATCTTGTCTTCTCTCGGGAACCTACACTTAGTGATTTTTTCGCTTTCCGCAAACCATAGGTAGGTTCCTTTTGTTCATGTGAGAGCGAGTATTTTTTACCTGTTCAATGGCCCCCATTACACTTATTCGTTAATCTGTAATGATTTTTCATTCCTTATTCTCTCGTTACGTCTGCCCATTTCTATTCTCACGCGCTTCTTGAAAACATGTGATGTGGTCTTTCCAAACAATTTTCAGCTTGTTCGCTGTCAATGATGGCTTCTTTTCTTTCTACTGTTACGTTCTTCTATTCCCGTTCACGAGTGCTTGCATTTGTCGACTAACTTTTTTGCCAGCCCCGATGCCGGTGATGATTACTTTCCCCTCATTCGCTGTAATGTCTTTCCGTTCTTTTTACTATGGGCTTATTGATAGAGTTTTCCCATTTTTGTCATTATAGGCTCGTTGGTGAGGTTCTCTCATTTTCTTCAATACGAGCTCAGTGATAGAGTTTCTCTCATTTCTTTATTTTTTATTTTCCTTCCCTCGTACGTTAAGATATGTGACAAGAATGTTGTACAAGAATAATAACATAATAATCTATTAAAATTAATAAGTAGCGAGTATATTGTTCCATAATTGCATCGCACGAGTTTGAGTTTTGACGTTCCGCATTTGTTGGTAGAGTTTATGCTGTTTTCATATTTTCTTTTTCCTTCGGAGAACGATGTCTGTAGACACTCCCAATAGGTGTATCATTTCATAATTTCATTGTAGGGTATTGAGTTTGATGTCCCACTTCTATTGGTAGAATTTTTCCCGTTTCCTTATTTTCTTTTTCTGCTTTTAATTTTTCCTTCCTTTTCTCGCTTTTTTTTTCCTTTACACCTAGCCGTCTTTTGCTCAGCTCTGTTCTTTAGCTCTTCTTTTCTTTTCTGTTCTGAAGTTCTTTTCTCAACTTCTATTCTTTTATGTTTTAAAGACTTTCCTGTTCTTAAGATATTTTTTTTCCTTTTCCGTTCTCCAGACTTTCCCGTTATAAAGACGTGTCATTTTTCGTTCTCCAGACTTTCCCATTTAAATTTTCCTTCTTATATTGAGAAAAAAATTTCCGCTCTCAAGGGCTTGGGCATCTAGGTCACCGACATTTTTTTCACATTTTAGAGAGAAGATTTTTCTCACTCTCAAGGGTTTAGGCATCTAGGTCACCGACCTTTTTTCACATTTTATAGGAGAAGATTTTCCCACTCTCAATGGCTTTGACATTTAGGCCGCCGACCTTTTTTCCACATTTTAGAGAGAATATTTTTTCCGCTCTCAAGAACTTGGACATCTAGGTTGTCGACCTTTTTTCCTAATTTTTTAGAGAGAATATTTTTTCCGCTCTCAATGGCTTAGACTCCTTCCGTTGAACCATGGCCCCATTTTGATTTTCTTTTGAGAGTAAGACTAATGAACTGCCCCTCTCTAGGACTTATGCCCTTAGTTCATTTTGAGAGTAAGACTTATGAATTGCCTCTCTCAAGGATTTATGCCCTTAGTTCATTCTAAGAGTATGACTTATGAACTGCCTCTCCCAAGTACTTACCCCCTTATTTTCTTTTGAGAGTAGTTATTATGAATTGCCCCTCTCAAGGACTTACGCCCGTAGTTCCATTGTCGAAGAAGAGAGAGAGTTGACAGCATGCATGTTATCATAACATAAGTTTTGATTGAGAGCTCCAAATCGAATTCCATGAGATTCTTCAATAAGTAGACTTATGTATCTTCCTGATGATATAAAATTTTTCATGTAATTTCCTTCCAATATTTCCCGTTTCCATTTTTTACTCCATTCCCATTTTCATTTTTTGTTCCCGTTCTCAAGACTTTTCCTGTTGTCAAGCTAATTATGTTCTCGTTCTCAAGCTAATTATGTTCCCTTTATGAAGTTAATTATGTTCCCGTTCTCATGCTAATTCTGTTCCGTTTATGAAGCTAACTTTGTTCTAGTCTCAAGCTGATTTCGTTCTCAAGATTTTTCCCGTTCTCAGAACTTTTCCGTTCTCATAATTTTCCCGTTCTCAGGACTTTCCCGTTCTCGAGACTTTCCCTTGTCTCAGTACTTTTCCCGTTCTCAGAACTTCCCTATTGCCAAGCCAATTCCATTCCCGTTCTCAAGCTTTTTTCCCATTCTCAGGACTTTCCCGCTCTCAGGACTTTCTCGTTCTCAGGATTTTTCTGTTCTCGAGACTTTCCCATTCTCGAGACTCTTCCCGTTCTTGAGGCACTTTCCGTTCTCAAGTCATTTCAGCTTAAAACTTTAAATCAAATTAGAATTAAAGCTCAAAACTTTGTTTATCACGAGTCAAATAAGTTATCCCCTCCTCTTTTTTTTAAGTTAATAAAGATGTAAACGAAATAAGCCAATCAAAGAAACAGTTTTTTTTAATTTACAAAAATTAAATTGCTTTCTTATGGGCAAATAACTCTTTTAAATCGCTTTATCTTTTTTTTTTATATATATTTACTTAAAAACCACTTTTTAAAATTTAAGATGGAACAAAAATGACTATAGGGAGACAGTGAGTAATTAAATAGAAATGAAAATGTCAGTCTTTCATTCATTTTCATTGAATATATATTTTTAAAATAAATTCAACTTACACCCTTAAATTTTTAGTTTTACACCAATAAACTTTCTTTTAGGAAAACATCCTATCATCTTGGGAAAATCGTGAAACGAACAGAAGCTCGAGAATTTTTCTGTTGGTTATAACACGTGTGTGGGATGTGTGAGATGATGCCCCTTATGAGCGTTGACGAAATGAACCAACAAAATACCAAATTTAAGTGTAATCAAAATTTAAGAATGTAAGTTGAATTAGAATAATAAATCAAATTATGATATTTTTCTCCAATTTCATTTCCCAAAATTGACCAAAATCAAGGTGGGGTCCTCAACATAATTGTTCAGCTAGCTCATTTTCCTTCTTTTTGTTGTGTTTTCTGTGGAATTCCTTAGAATTGACCCCAAAAGGGAGCTGTACAATTAATGATAATTTTTGTTCTTTTTGATATTAAGCAATATAACTAATTTCCAGCTGTGCGAGGTGAAAATATTTATGAACAGCTACTAAATATATTGATAAACAAAGTATAATATAAATGCGTTCATAATTGTATAATGTCTCCACTTATACAATCGTTTTTATTTTTAAAAAGATTTCACACTCTGGTTACTGTTTGACTATGTCGTATGCCTTTAAATATCCACATCTTAGTGGTAAGAGGTACAATTCAGAGAGAGTTTAAGAGAGATTTAGAGAGTTTAAGAGAGATTTAGAGAGAGAGAGAGAGAGAGTTTAAGAGAGATTTTGAGAGATAGAGAGAGCATGGATAAGTTGACTCCATCATCTTCAACTTCATCTTCATTTTCAGCTTCAAGATTACCTTTGTTGTCCTTGAATCATGTATCATTTCTTTGCAAGTCAGTGAGTGATTCTGTGAGGTTCTATGAGGAAGTCCTTGGATTTGTGCTCATCAAACGTCCTTCTTCTTTCGACTTTGAAGGAGCTTGGTGAGTTTAAACCTCTCTCTCTCTCTCTCTCTCTCTCTCTCTCTCTCTCTCTCTCTCACACACACACACACACACACACACACACACACACACACAAATCTTACTGTCCTGAAAGATCAAGATCACATCAGATAACTAATTCTCAAAATGGGTTTTCTGTTTCTTCTCTTTTCCTAATTACTTCACATCAAAACCAATGATTTGACCAAAACAAATAAGAAAACAATATAACAATTGGTAATCTTTTCAGGTTGTTCAGCAATGGAATCGGGATACATCTGTTGGAGTCAGACAAAGTACCAGCAAGCCGAGGCATAATTAACCCAAAAGACAACCACATTTCATTCCAATGCACAGACATGGACCTTATCATCCAAAAACTAGACCAATTAAACATAGATTATGTAACAGCAGTGGTAGAAGAAGGTGGTGTTACAGTTGACCAGCTTTTCTTCCATGACCCAGATGGTTACATGGTTGAAATCTGCAATTGTCATAATCTCCCTGTTCTTCCTCTTTCCTCTTGCCCACTCAAGCCCCTCATTAACAATCTGCAGAAGAACACTCCACCTTCCTTCTATGGTACGTATATACATACTTTTCTACTACCACATCAGGAAGTTGAGAGAAGAGAATGGTGAATATATATATAAGCCTTTTAAGATGACGTGCTTGTCAGTCTTAATTATATCCTGTTTATTCTTCTCTCCCCTAAAAAAAGTAAAAAAAACAATCTCTAATTTCTCTATTTTATGTTTTATTCCTTAATGATATGCTGTAAAATGCAGGGGAACAAGGATTAAAGGCTACATGCTCTATAGAAGTAGCAGCCTTGATGATGGAGAGGTTACTGGTGGACATGATGAACATTTCAATTTGAGATATTTTGCGCCAAGCAAAAGCAATACAGTCCTTATTTTGTAAAAGAGTTAATTTTGCAGATTTGTTTATTTTCCTCCAATCTTATGTTTAGCTTATAGTAATTCATATAATTGTAATGTGAATAAAAAGTGAGATCTTGCTTTTGGTTGTGAGAAACTTGTATAAGATTTTGTACTTCTAGCTGTCATATATATTAGTATGGTTTCATGTAAGCTAATGCAAATTATATCTTGTACTTATTTTATCTAAACCTCCAGTTAAAACAAGTTATTTATTCAAAATAAGTAAAACAAACAAAATCACAGGTTAAAATTGAAAACCGGAAAGTTATCTTTGGCACCGGCCAAGAAATTCTAATGAACAAGAATCTGATGTTACGTTCAGAATTGCTTTTGCCTTAGAATTGTTTCCAAGTAGAGGTCATGTCATGCTGATGCAGATCTCATGTGCTTGATGCAGAAGAGAGAAAAACAATTATAATGAGAGAGAATAGCGATTGGAATTAAAGTTTAAGATAATAATAAGAATAATAAATAATACAAGCGTCAAAATTTTATATTCAGTTCATATAAGTCCAATTTTTGGTCAAGCAGTTAAAGTGAAATCCCACCTAATTAATGGACACCGCAACCATGATCAAATAAATATATGTTCAAGTAGGCAAGTAAAGTAAATTTCACATCCCAGAATAGTTTTCTTAACATGCCAATAGAATCACATGTTCGTGTTGTTCTCATTTCAAGTCTACGTCGTCTATTCAAAAAAGACCTCTATTGTCCCATCGAACAGAAGAGCGCTCTGTTTTGTCTAGGTTGTGTGTTAAAAAAAAGACAGTCCAGATCTGACTTTAAAAAAAGAAAATGAACACACCAAATCAGGTTTTTCTCAATCTATGTGTTCAATATATCGGATTGTTCAATCTAAGATAACAGCCTAAATCTGCTGAACCGATCCCCTCAGGGATCCCTTTCCAGACTAAGCACCCAAACGTTACAGTTTTAATTTGGACTAGAGAGTGGAATACGAATACTACCTTGGACTTTCTTAAGCACAAAGACCTCTCTTTTGCGCTCTCTTAACGAGAGGATGAGACTAATGATCTATCTTTTGTCATGGAATTCCATTTGGGGTAAAGTTTAAATGTACAATGGGTGATGCCTGGGTCAACTTTAAGGTTTATCTCTAGTTGGAAGCATGCTGGTTTTTCTGTTATGAAGACAGCTTTTTGGGAAGTAATTTCTCTGCTCTTTCCTTGTCCATATGGAAAGCAGCAAATTCTAAGACTTTTGAGGGGATGGAAATTCTTTCTGTAGAAGGTTTTTCATTTGTTCATCAGGGTTCTTCTATAATGGCGAGGACGTCTTTCCTAAGCTTTTGATTCTGAAAAGACATGGCTATGAGTCATAGCTATGTCTCGACTTAGATTCTAGTTCTGAGTTCAGGAATAAACATCAAACATTTAGAAACACCAGTTTTTGATCCTATTAAATAACTTGAAAACTTCTGTTGGAAGACTTGACACAATGTGGCATGGAATGTACGTAGGATAGATATGGTAACCCAAGAGAGTAAATTGACTGATCGTGTTCATATTAAAAAAATTTTAAACTCAAGTGAAAAATGAATATTCAAGAATGAACTTTAAAGTTCCACAAGTTTAACTCTTGAAAAAATCAATAAGTAATAGATAAAAGTGACAAACTAATATAGATAAAATAATTACGGAAACCTAAAGTATGAAAATTAAATTACGGAAATTAAATGTGAGAAATTGAAGTGCTGAAAATTTAAGTGCAAAAACTAAATAGCGTAAAATAAAAAGAGAAGAAGGAGAAGAAGATAGGCACACAATATTCTTACGTGATTCGGAAAATCATATCTCTACGTCCACACTCTAAGGCCCCCTTGAAGATTTTTAATCTCACGATCTTCTTAAGGATAAAGACCAAACTTTACAAACTTAATTGATTTATGGGTGCCAACTAAACCTCATAAGGTTATGTGTTTTGAGATTAAGTGACATCTTATAATAACTCTCTCAAAAGAATAGAATCTCCAATCTAAGCTCACAAAAAAATAATATTGCTCACTCAAAAAATTTGCAAGTATAAAGCTCAAAATATTAAGAGAGATTTAGGAGAGTTTTAGGAGCAAGTCTTTTGGCTATGACTGTGTTTTGTGAAGAGAAATATGGTGTATTTATAGAGGAAATAGAGGTTAGGGTTTAGGGGGATTTCAAAATTTTGAATATAGACAAATGAAATGATACGTCATCCTTGATAAGGATGACAAAAAATCTTTGACCTAAAAGGCAAGGAATAATACTACTGCCCGAAATAACACAATATGATAAAAAAGTATTTGGGTTAGTTTCATCTCTCTTTATCTACTTGAAATTGAAACTAACTTTGTTTGTGTTTTTTCATTATCTCTATTTCATGTATTTTGTCTATTGTGCAAGAGATATATGATTTTTTTATGTTTAAGCTTTTTATGGATGGAGACTTAATTTAAGAATAGACATTCCTAAATAAATTGAGTTTTAATAAAGACAAATAAAATGAATAAGCTCCTAATAAAAATTACATGAAAGTAAATATCTTCATGATCTTCAGTCTTCATGTTTTATGAGTTTCTATGAAAATAAATATTTTCATGATCTTCAATTGGAATGTCTTGTAGTAATTTTCCAATTGCCTCTGTAAACTTGATTAAATTTATTAGCAACGTTAATGTTTAGTTATCTTCAAAAGTTATCTCATAGAGATATAGAGCTAACAATCTCCATTTTTTTATGATGACAAACCACTGCGACAAAAAAAGTATTCAATCAAATAAATTAATTTACTCCCTCTAAATATATGCTTACCAATCAAGATAGAAACATAATTCTTAAGTATATTCTATTTTCTCCCCATTTGTTATCATAAAAAATAATAATCCTATAATAATGAAAAATACTTTTATCTTGACATGGTAAGTAGAAAAAAATACTTAACTAATATCTAAAATTTCCAAAACAAGCCTATTTTTACAAAAACTTTAATCATTTAATGGTTTTGTGAAAATATCTGTAAGTTGATTTGCAGTGTCTACAAACTTTAGTGAAATATCCCATTTTTGCACACACGATCACGAATAAAATGATATATAAGATCTATATGCTTAGACGAGAATGTAAAATAAGATTTTTGGAAACATTATTTATGCTAGTATTATCACATCTAATATGAGCATTTTTAAATACTAAACCAAAATCTTTTAGGGTTTGCTTCATCCACAAAATTTGAGCACAATAACTACCGAAAAAGATATATTTTGCTCGGTGGTTGATAGTGCTACTGAATTTTACTTTTTACTAAACCAAGAAACAAGTGAGTGTCCTAAAAATTGACACGTACCACTCGTACTTTTTCTATTGGTTAAACTCCCAGCAAAATCTGAATCAGAATATCTAATTAAATCAAAATTATCACATTTTGGATACTAAAAGCCAAATTTAGTTGTTCCAAGTAAATATTTAAATTTTTTTAATAGTTTGTAAGTGTGATTCTTTGGGACAAGTTTGAAAACGAGCACATAAACATACATTAAACATGAATGTCTACTAGCAGTTAAGTAAAGTAGAGATTCAATCATATCTCAATATTTATTTATAGCGACGTCTTTACTTTTCTCATCTTTGTCTAGTTTTGTCATGGTACTCATAGGAGTATTGCTAGCTTTCACATTTTCCATACCAAACTTCTTGAGCAAATACTTGGTGTATTTTTCTTGGTTTATGAAGATCACGTCCTTCATTTACTTGATTTGTAGTTCAAGGAAGAAGTTCAATTATCTCATCATATTCATTTCAAACTCCTTGCCATAGAGCTTGCAAAATTCTTACACAAATATTTGTTAGTGGACAAAAATCATCTTTATATATTTGGACAATTAAGATACCATTGCCTTTTGGTTTTATGAAGAGGGTATTATCTATTTTGCCCGTATTAAATCCGTCATCAATAAGAAATTTACTTAGCCTTTCGTACCAAACTCTAGGAGCTTGTTTTAGTCCATAGAGAGCACTTTTAAGTTTAAACACGTGATTTGAAAAATTCAAACTTCAAAAATCAGGAGGTTGTTCTACATAAACTTCCTTCATGATGTTCCATTTTAAAATGCACTCTTGAAATTCATTTGATATAAAAAAAATTTTGAAACATGCAAATGCTAATAGCATTCTTATTTACTCAAGTCTAGCAATGGGAGTAAAAGTTTCATTATAAATCTATACCTTCTTCTTGATTATATCATTGTGCCACTAATCTAGCTTTATTTATAGAAACAATACCATTTTCATCTACTTTATTTCTAAACACCAACTTAGTATCAATTATCGAGTGATTAGAGGGTCTAGACATAAGTTCTCATACATTACTTTTTTGAAATTGATTAAGTTCTTTTTGCATAGCAACTATCCAATATTTATCTTTCTCGGCCTCTATAAAAGATATAGGCTCAAGTTGAGAAATAAAAGCAACGTTATACTCTGAAACATAGAACGGGTCTCGACCCCTTTCGATATGTTTCTCACTAAGAGCCCCTTTGAATGATCTTTTACAAACTTACATTCTTTTGGAAGTTGGTTGCAATATTGTACTGTGACATTTTCTTGGGGAGAATGACTTGATCCTTCATTAGTATTGATATTAACTCATTCTACCTTTCTTATAATTTCATCATCTTGATTATAAAATATGTTAGAGAGAATAGATTCATCAAAGACAACATGCATGGATTCTTCCACAACTAATGTTCTTCTATTATAAACTCTATATGTTTATGCTAGATGTTGAATATCCTAAAAAGATTCCTAAGTCGGTTTTAGAATTGAACTTACTAAGGTTGTATTTATTGTTTAAAATAAAACATTTATATCCAAAAACTTTGAAATAACTAATATTAGGAATTTTATTTTTCTAAATTTCATAAGGGGTTTTGTTTAAAATAGGTCTAAGTAAAACACGATTCATAATGCAGCAAGATGTATTAACGGCTTCGGCCAAAGAATACTTAGGTAAGTCATTCTCATTTATCATTGTTCTTGCCATTTTTTGTAGGGACCGATTTTTCCTCTCAACAACAACATTTTGTTGTGAATTTCTAGGAGTATAAAACTCATGTGAAAACCATTTTTATCGTAAAAAGTTTCAAAGTTTCTATTTTCAAATTCTCCACCATTATCACTTTTAATTTTTGAAATTGTAAAACTTTTTTTCATTTTGAACTAGTTTGTAAAACTTTATAAATGTTTTAAAAGTTTCATCCTTATTTTTGAGAAATAAAACCCGAGTATATCTTGAAAAATCATCAACTATGACAAATATATAGTGCTTACCCCCAAGACTTGTAATTTTTGAAGGGCCAAATAGGTCCATGTGTAGTAATTTTAATGGTCTAATGATTGACACTATATGTTTTGATTTGAAAGAACTCTTAACTTGTTTACCCATTTGGCATGCATCATAAATTTTGTCTTCCACAAAATTAATTTTTGGAAGACCTTTTATAAAATAACTTTTTGATAGTTTAGAGCATAAATCCATGTTAGCATGCCCAAGTCTTCTATGTCATAACCAATTATCATTGTTAAAATTTAAAAGTTGACTTTTGGTACGCCAATCGTTTTGAGTCCTTGAAGGTTAGTGTTGTAGAGAATCCATTCATTTCTTTAATGGAAAATAACTTTCTTTTTATGAAAGCATGAATAACTTTTGTCACTTTTAATCTCACAACAGTGACAAATAATATCAGGATATTGTGTTGATTTTACAAAAATATTTTTGTGATATTTTTGTTTTTGAAAATGATGATATTCCAATCCCCTTTTATCGGAAGTATTCATTTGATTACCAAGAAGTTTGTCAAGATTGTTTCTTCCATTTGTAAATTTAAAAATGGTTGAATTTAAATCATTTTTGTTATTTTGGCTTTGAACAATGTCTCGATGAAAAACATACAAGGCTGATTTGATTTTCAAATTTTCACTTTTCAAAGACTCATTTTCTTCTTGAAGTTTTGAAAAATCATAATTCATAATTTTGTTCTTTAAGTGAAGTTTTTCAAATTCACTATAAAGCTCTTCAAAAGCATTTTCAAGTTCTTCATAACTAGATTTATCATTTAGGGGTCGTTTGGTACGAGCTTTTCCCTTGATAAAGTTCGTGGTAAATTTATTTTTCAACACTTTCTCATGTTTGTTACAAATATTCTAGTTTATCATGGTAATGTTATTTAGTCTGGTTAAATAACAATCTCGCATTACTTTCCCCAAAAAGTCTACTTTACCAAATAACTTTCCCAACTCATTTACCCATCTTACACATTTTTTCAAAATAACTTTTACTTTCTCAAATCCCCATAAAAATATCATTATTTATTTCAATTATTTCTACTTAATTTTGATATTTTATTTTTTAAGATCAAACTCTCCCAAAAGGGTCGTAAAAAATCCCGATCATGGAATTCTGTCATATCTCCTTCTAGTCCTGGTGGAACCAAACTGGTTTCGATACCGATTTTTGAAATTTTTTTCATCCCTTCCGTCCTTTGTCCCAAAAGACCCGTGAGATTAAAATATGAACGTTAATTGAAATGAATGAAATAAAATATTATGTTTGGATTAACGAAATAAATAAACTCTTCATATATGTATAATATAAAATTTAAATGATTAAAATAAATGTTAATAATATCAAAATGGTGAAAGGCCCATCCGCAAACTCGTCTCGGACTCGTCCCGTGAGATTAAAATATGTACGTTAATTATTATTATTTCTTTATTTTCAGTTATTTTTATATTTTCAATAATCTGAAAATGGTGAGAGGGTGAATTGGGTTTCTTTGAATTTTGTCAATATGTGTGGGAAAAACATGGAGACGAATGTATTTCCATGGACAAAAATTATGGAGAGATTTTATTGTTTTCGTAGCAGAAGAAGACGACACTAACGTACACAAACATTGGGTTCAGGTTTAGCAGTAGAAACAAAAAAGACACCAGTAAATTTCTCAATTTTCTCGCCAATGCTTCATATTCTTTTACTTTTCCTTCTTGTTGCTATTTCGATTTGTCAAGTCCAGTAGTCACGAAACACCGACGATTCTCCTGCACCAAACCAAACATTCCTGCCAGAGCGTGTATTAAAGAAATCAAAGATGGGAAAATCTGAAATTTCATGGCGAGCTGAAAGATGAAGAGCTATGATGCGGTTATGGAGGTTTACGATGAGCTACGGACATGTTAGGGAGGAAGAGCTGCGCGGTTAGGAGAGGGGTAGAGGTTCATGGAGAAAGGGGTTGCAGAGGGGTGAGTTCACAAATTTGGAAGTTAAGTTTGAGAAAAAATAGGACCCAAAACGACGTAGTTTTGATGGGGGTGTGTTTATAATTTTAATATTTCAAAACTACTCGTTTTACACTAAACTAACGGATGTATAACGGTGAATGGATGAAAGTTATTTTAGGCGGCGCATGAAAAGTTGAAGGTTATAAATGATAGAAATAATAGTTCAAGATTATAAATGACAACAACTTGATAGTTTGAGGGACAGATTTGTAGTTTTCCTTTTATCTTTTATTTAATTATGTTGAATTGATTTGTACAATTTAATCAAAAAATATTTTTATTTTTGGTGTAGTAAAAGAAAGATAGTAGATTTATTTTTATTGGTGACAGTAACAAATGGCTAATTTAAGATATCATGTTGTATTAGAATATATAAATAATACTTACTAAAAAATAATAAATTTTATTAATTTAATTACTCTCAATATTCTATATAACTTTTTAAAAAAGTTTATTCAATTTTCTCAACAAATTTTCCAAGTCTCATACTATACCAAACAAAGTAATCTTACTTTGCCAGTAACTTTTTCAATTAATAATGTGTTACCAATACATGGCTATCTCAAAAACTTTACATCTAACTTTATCATTAAAACTTTCCTAGAAACTTAACTTTTTCAACATTCTTATTTAACTCATACCAAACGGCCCCTTAAAGTTAGCTTAGAAGAACTTACCTTATCTTCTAGTGCCATGAAACACGTGTTTGCAACTTCTTATTCTTCGTCATCGGAGTGACTATCATCGGTCTTATCCCAAGTTTCCTTGAATGTTCTTCTTTTGAACTTCTTTAGGGCATTACTTAGTTTGGACAATCGAATTTTATGTGTCCGGGCCTTTTGCACTCATAGCACGTGAGTGTGTCACGATGTATCTTTTTATCATTTTTTCTTGGAGTATTTTTTCTTCTATTTAAGAATTTTTTGAATCGTCTAGTGAGTAGGGATATGTCATATTCCTCATCATAGTCATCATTCTCATATCGGATTGTTCAAGTGTTGATTATAGTGCAATGCTGTTCTTCTTTAATGTATATTCTTCGTCATTTTCATTTAGCTTCATTTCATGCGTCATCAATGAGCCAAAAAGTTCTTAAAGAGAAAGTGTGTTGAGATCTTTGACTTCTCAGATGGCGGTCACATTGATCTCCCAATTCTTTGGTAGACACCTAAGAATTTTTCTCACCATTTCAACAATAGAATAAGTCTTACCAAGAGGTTTTGAGCCATTAATAATATCAGTGAAATGAGTAAACATATCACGTACGGATTCATCATGCTTCATTTTAAATAATCCATAACTATGAACAAGCATGCTAATTTTAGATTATTTAACTTGATTTATGCCTTCGTGTGTGACTTCTAACATGTGCCATATAGATTTAGCAGATTCACATGTAAAAATTTTATTAAATTTATTTTTATCAAGGAGTACAAAACAAAACATTCATATTAGCATTTAAAGAAATTTGTTTTTATCATTCATCATCATTCCATTCACTACTTGATTTGATAATATTTTTATCATGCACAGTTTTGAATGAAATGTAAGCACCATTTTCAACATCTCATAAGTCATAGTCAATCGATTGAATATAAATCATCATTGTCGCTTTCCAATAAGTATAATCATTACCATTGAAAATGAAGGTCTAGTAGTAGATTGACCTTCAATGAAAGAATCATGCATGGATGGCATAAGTCAAGACGATTAAGTCTTATGTATAGAGTATAAAGCTTTGATACTAATTGTATGATTGATATGACAACCCAATGGGGGTGAATTGGGTGATCGTGTTCAAATTAAAAAAAACTTTTCGCACTCAAATGAAAAGTGAATGTTCAAGAATGAACTTCAATGTTCCACGAGTTTAATCTCTTGAAAAGATAAATAAGTAATTGATAAAAGTGTTAAAGTAAATAATGCTTGTGATAATTTAAATGTGAAAATATAAAGCAAGAAAATAAAATAATTACGAGAACTTAAAGTGCTGAAATTAAATTGTGAAAATTAAGTGTGAAAATTAAAGTGCAAAAACTAAATAGCACAAAATAAAAAGAGAAGAAGGAGAAGAAGATAGGTACACAATATTTTTACGTGGTTCGAAATCTTATCCCTACGTCCAGCTCCAAGACCTCCTCTCCTGTAGATTTTTAATATCATGATCTTCTTAAGGGTGGAGACCAAATCTTACAAACTCAATTGGCTTATGGGTGCCAACTAAATCTCACATGACTATGTGTTTCGAGATTAAGTGACATCTTACAATAACTCTCTCAAAAGAGTAGAATTTTCAATCTAAGCTCACAAAAAAATAATCTTGCTCAATAAAAAAATTTGTAAGTATAAACCTCAAAATATTAAGAGAGATTTAGGTTAGTATTGAGAGTGTTTTAGGAGCAAGTCTCTCGGCTATGAATTGTGTTTTGTGAAGAGAAATGAGATGCATTTATAAAGGAGATAGATATTAGAGTTTAGGAGGAAATTTTTTTAAATTTTGTGTATAGACAAAGAAAATGACACTCCATCCTTAATAAAGATGACACAAAATTCTTGACCTAAAAGGCAAGGAATATTCTTGCCCAAAATAACACAATATGATAAAAAACTATTTGGGTAAGCTTCATCACTCTTTATCTACTTGAAATTGAAACATACTTTGTTTGTGTTTTGTCATTATCTTCATCTCATGTATTTTGTCTATTGTGTTAGAGAGTTATGATTTTTGGTGTTTATGTTTTGTATGGATTGAGACTTAATTTAAGGATAGACATTAAAAATTACACGAAAAAAAATATCTTCATGATCTTCAATCTTCATGCTAGGGGTGTGTAGATTTTTTCCGAACTGGACCAAACTGAATCGGTTCGGTCGATTCTTTTAATAACCGCATTTTCGGTTTGGTTATTTTTCTTAATAATTCTATAATCGATTCGAACCGATTACAACCATTTTTTAATATATTATTTAATATTGTTAATTATTGTTATTGAGTTGAATTTTAGATTTAGTAACATTAAAAATGAATAGAGGTTTAATGTATGAAGTAATGAAAACTATATTTGATTGTTGATCGATTGATATTTTCAGTTTAAAATTCTTGCTGTTTTAAGAAGTTTTACAAGTGCAGCCGAATCGTTTACAAGTAACCAAACCGAACCGATTATTTTGGTTATATTTGGTTCGGTTCGGTTCAGATGGTTACACCGGTTCGGTTCAGTTAAATTATATAGGTAACTGGTAAATTTGATTCGATTACAAAAACGCCTTACTAACCGAACCGTGCACACCTCTACTTCATGCTTTATGAGCTCCTATGAAAATATTCATGATGATCGTCAATTAAAATGCCTTATGGTAATTTTTTCAATAACCTGTGCAAACTTGATCAAATTTATTAGCAACGTCAATATTTTGTTATCAACAAAAATTATCTCATAGAGATATAGGACGAACAATGTTTTGTACAATTAGTCATCCCTTTCCGTAAATGAATGAAAAAAATGCCAAATGCTACAAGCAGAACTACCAAATGCTAAACTCTACGGCTTCCATGCCTCTAAATTGCTAATCATTTATCTCCCAGTAACCCAAAAAAAACTCGCCATTAAGAATAATTTTAGTGAAGATAATAATAATATTGTAGGAGTCACATGGAATCAGAAAGAAAGATAGCCTCAGATAAGGATCAGGGCCTAACTGTCATTTTGAAGTCACATGGAGTCAGTAAAGAGAGACAGCTAGCCTCAGGGAGGAAAGCAGGCACGCTAAGGGTCTTTATCCTCAACCATATAGTTGGATCCATCTATTGACAATGATCTTTTACAGTCTGCAACAACCTGAATTCCCATGGTATAATACTATATAAATAATTGATCAGCTTAATAAATCACCACAATCTTAAACTATATTAACAATTGAGGGAAGAAACACATCTTTTTGCAATCCAGTCAAATGGCAACAGCTAAACTAGGAAATTCCAAGTTACTGCATAATCATCTTCCACAACCATCTACTAGGAAACGGCTCCTGGCGGTTGCTAGTGAACGGCAAATGGGCAGTTTCTAAGATACGGACCATCAGATCTACTTTAGACGGTACAGATTTGTCCTGGGGGGAAAACGTTCAAAACAGATGGGATGGCCCAGATTGGGTTAACTGCTTCTACACTAGGGAACGGCAGACAATCCCAATCACATCTTGTTAAGTTGTAACTTGGTTTTAGAAATTTGTAATTTCCAAGCATTACTTTGATTTCAAATCAAATAGCAATCTTGAAAGTGCAGTCTGTAGCTGGATGGAGATTATGGACAATTTACTGGTCTGTAAACAAAATTATCACACACAGCAACAGCACAAGAAATAGAATATATAAAGAATCAATCATGTTTGATTATTTAGTATTGACGGCCTGAAAAGCAGATCACGCTCCTTTCAAAGTTCTTTATTTAAGCATTCCAGTTGCAAGATCCAGGAAAATCCTATTAGAAGAGCGAAGGAAATTCTAAAAGAGGATATTTTCTTACTTTAAGCAATTAATGAAGAGTCAGAGCCAGCAGACCAGAGCTCACCCTTCAATGCCGGGGCCAAGCAGATAGTAGTAGTCTTTCATCAGCATTCTCCTCTCCCGTATTTCTAACACAAATCATCCTTGCCATTTGAACTCTTTCTTCCATTTCCATGGTTCCATCATCATCATATTCATAAAGCTCAGGACCCCAAGGGGTTAGCGTTAGCCTAAGTGGTGAATCCCTTGGACTTTGCTAACCACTTAGATGCAAATTCCTTTTTTCTTATCGGTTCTTAGATGCAAATTCCTTTTTTCTTATCGGTTCTTAGATGCAAATTCCTTGGAGCCATGCCTGGTGTAAAAGCCGGCGATTTACTCTGACTCGTGTAGGGAATTTTCAACTTTCAAATCACAATGCACGAGTCATGTGAGATATGTCGTGTATCCAAAAGCTTATAATCATGATACTTATTTGAGACCTCTGCCTCCTTCATTCTACTTCTATCCTCCTCCTCCATTTGCAGTCCTTAATTGGTGAAAAAGCAACCTCTTGTTTTACCACTAGAGGCTAAAGTATAAGCTGGTTTTTGCCTTCTAACCACCTTATTCATGAGGTGAATATACCTATACCTCATACCCATTAAAGGATGCTTCTCAACCAAAAAATCCTTCTTATAAGCCTCCCTAAGTACCACAGTCTGTGTCCTAATCTTATTTGAAATATAAAATATACCTGGGTGATGTACCAATGCCTTCTTAAACCTCGATCCGAACCCCAAAATCTCTCCCAAATTAAACAAATTCGCCTTTTCGGTTTTCTTTGATACCAGAATCCAGAGCAACTCATGAAGAATCGCCACCGTCCATTTCTCAGCCTGATCACTACTAGGTGCTAAATGGAATGCATTTTCATAGGGTGAAATGTATGACAGAGTCTGCCATTCCTCTACCCAGTTCTTCACCTTCTTCTCGAAATCAAACCCTTTGGGAAAACTCATAGGAAACGCGATGCGCTTCCCTTTTTTGCCATTCAGATTCCAATCCATCGCATTGGCAGCCCTCTTCTCCAATTCAGACTCTGAAAGCTCCTTCCTCCAAGAAACAAGTTCCAATGCCAGGGTCTCTTCACCAGTTAAGCAATCGTTAACAGAACAAACTTGAAAATATTCAGGATAATCAGACAGAAGAGTCAAAATAAAATTATGAGGCAGACCCAGATCCCATTTAAACCTCTCAATCACATTTATAGGCAACTTTCCAACCCCAGTGAGCATCAACAGCTTGGCTAGCCGTTTGACGGCGTCGTCTCGGTGAGCTCGAGAATTGTGAATCGCCGATTCTTCTTTGTGGAGGGATAAAGCTTGTGGGGTAAGTTTGACTTGAGTAGGAAGACCAGGACTCAGCTGGAACTGGGTGAAAAGAGACGGGTATTTCTGTAAGAATTTGGAGGCAATAGTGGGTAGATTCAAATGAAGCTTGAGCAAAGAAGCAGTAGAAAGTGGAAGAGATTTGGATGGGCTCGAGATAATATGGTTCTTGAGGGAGACAATTTGTCTGAGATTTTTTTCTCTCTGAACTGCAAAATCGAGGTATGGGTCTCGAACCCACTTCACCTTTGCGTCTATGAAGGAGCGAGTTTGGTTCAACCGGTGTGGGAGCTTGGTTCTGTAAATGGCCATGGATGAGAGTGAATTGTGGAAGGCTTTGGGAAATGGGACTCACCTCAGACACCCTAACTATGTTTCCCTCAGGATCGCCCCTCTACACAATCTATTAACCTATTACCTCTGTCGTGCTGCTTCCATTTCTAGGCTCACAGTTAAGAGCAATTATCCGTCTCCTCTCTCCTTCGACACGAAGATCTTCTCCTCCCTATCAGCGGCAGATAAGTGTGGGAAGGTAAACGTCCTTGGACCCTGTTAGAAAGTTGGAAGATTCTGAGCCCAGTTCAGTTGGCAGCAAACTTCAGTCCAAACCCCAGCTGAGGAGAAATTATTCAAAATCCGGCCACAATGTTCCTTGGGCTCCACATTGTAAAAATTTGATCCTTCATTTAAATTTATATAGTCTTAATTTATTGAATATGAAAATCTAAAAAATAAATTTATTTTTTATTTATATATAAATTTAATCATCAAAGATCTTAATTCTTAATATTTTAATCTAACAGTTACAACTACCGGTCACATTATGATTGGTAGATAGAATAATTACTCCTGAGACTATTTGGTACGTGGTATTCACTATTCAGGATGATAAGATAATACTTATGAATGTGGACATGTTCTTCCCAAACCGAGTGGGACGAGACACTCACTCTTGACGGAATGAAATAGGACAACTTTTTCTTGTTCCATAACGGGACATGGGATATGGGACACGGGACAATTTAGAAAAAATCATTCCGGTCCCGGTAATTTTATAAATAACTTTTTTTTTTTAATTTAGGTTTCTGCTGTTCTTAGAAACTTCCTTTGGAATGGTGATGGAGAGAAGTCCCAAGAGGGCTGAAATAGCTTGGGATAAAATCTGTACTCCGATGAAGGAGGTTTGGGCCTAAGGGACTTAATTACATGGAATATCTCTACAGTATCCAAGCATTTCTGGAGACTTGCTTCAGACTCAGCTGACTCTTTATGGATTGCATGGTGCGGGGAATACCTTCTTAATGATCACTCTGTTTTCACTGTTAAATGTAAATTTGATCCAACCTGGTCATGGAGAGAGTTATTAAAGATTAGAGAGAAAGTTGACAGATTCTATTCTGTTCATCCAGGTTCTGGTTGTAGCATTAATCTCCCAACTGACCTTTGGCATCTTCAAGGTGTTTTGCTCAAGTTAGGTGGAGATTGTGTCATGCATTCTTCAGGTTTGGGTTTGACTTCAAAGCTGTCTGTTTTGATTAAAGATGGAGTTTGGTCTTGGCCAAATAGAGGATTGCAGCAAAGACTGCTATCTTGGAGTGTCCATTTGAACCTGCCTCATACTGTTAGTGCTCTTGCTGATAACTGGAAATGGTTATCTTCTGATAAATTTTCAGTTGGTGAAACTTACAGATGAATTTGCTTGAAGGGCCCTAAGATGCAGTAGACTAAACTCATTTGATTTAAGGGTCATATCCCCAAATGCTCGTTTGTTTCCTGGCTTGCTTGCCAGAACAGACTTGCTATAAAGGATTTTATAATTAAATGGTGCCCTATTATGAGTTCAGCTTGTGTGTTCTGCTGCCAGGGAGTTAAAAATCTGGATCATTTGTTGTGTTATTGCACTGTTACTAGAGCTGTTTTAAACAGATTGCTAGCTTGTAACAGTCTATTTTGTAATGCTCACAGATGTTAGATTGGTTTAACAGGAACACTGCTACTAGTTCCCTGCCCTCTCTGATTGCAAAATTGTGCTTGACAACTTTTATTTACAATGTTTGGGCTGAGAGAAATAGGAGAGTGTTTAAAGGCAAAATCTTATACACTTCTCTGATTTTTAGAAAATCATCTAGAATGGTGAGGGAAAGAATTTGGTATGTAGTTAAAAAGGATAGAGGGGTTGAATTCCTTGAGTTATATGAGATTTCTTAGGTTGATTTCTCTTCTTTTTGTTGCTTGTTTTCCTTAACTCTTCTTGGTTGTATTATCTATGAGTTGTTTCTTGTTTTCTTTGTTTTTACTGGGGGTAAACCCATTGAAAGTGTGTATTTTCTTTAGTTGAATAAACTTACCTTTTAATCTAAAAAAATCATTTTAATCTTAATTTTTTTAACTTTAAACCTTTCTGTATTTTTAAACATTTCTTATTTTTAACAAATTAAACGTCGTCCCATCCAACTCAATTTTTGTCCTCGAATACGGGACGGGACAGGACAAAAAACATTGTCCGTCGTGGAACAAAAGAAATCTTAAAAGTCATCCCGTCTAGTATGGCTTAAATACAATTTTCTCTATTCAATTATTACTATATCAAAGTTTTAATTGGATCATTCATTCCTTAAAGATTATGAGGTGGCTGACCTGAGCATGCCAAAGACTTGTTTTGCCATAATGCATTAAATGCAAAGTGGCGCTGACTTCAATAAAATCCCCGAAACAATTATTATTTTTGATTGGTCTAATTGTATCGAACCACTTGAACAAGATCCAAAAAGTAATTATAGTCGCTGCTGATTAGTCTATATGATCTCATTTCATAACAATAATTGGTTCCAAGTTAGCCTTATTAGTATGGTAATTTGGTTTGAATAGAGTTCTCCTCGCTGATAGGTCAATTCGAGCTATATGTAAAGATCTTTATTAACTTTAAGGGAAAAATATTGATACTCTAAAATTTACTTAAAAAAACATAAAACAAATAGGTTCACTCGGTTATAAATAGTTTAATTTTACAATGAAATAATAAAAGTAATTTTTGATTCATACTCAATTAAGCATATTGACCTGTATCCGAGAAAATTCATGCCCGAGAAAACCCTCAAAACATGAAATTGGATTATTTCCCTCATTGCCCGAGAAAATCCTTAAAACACAAAAAATCGGGTTCTACCTAGTAAGTAATATAGAAAAATAAGGGTATTCTTAGTATTTTGAAAAACTTTAACGCCTCTAGTAGGAAAATTAATGTTTTTGGATTTTTTGTCTCCAAAATAAAATGTCAATGAAGGTCTATGCCTTTTCTTAAGCTACAGAGCATGTTCGTATTTTTTTGGTAAAACACAAGGGGGTTCAAGTATTTTTTTTCTAATTTTAAATAGTATCATATGAACTGAACTGATTCTTTATTACTTACTCTTTCAGATGCTCTAGATTTAGATTGACTCGAAATGTGTTATGTTGCACTCAAAATATTTATCCACACAACAAATTCTTCTGTTTATATGGTACAACAAAAGATTTCTTTAATCATGTCTTACAAAACATTTGCCTTGTCAAGTTAATTAATTTCTCAATAATCAAATAACATGAGAACCAGTAAAAATTTAACCTAAAATTGCTTAAAAGAGAGAATTACATGTATGAAAACACAAATCAATTAGATATTTTAAAAGTTGTTGAAGTCAATCATGATTCAATAGCTACGTAGCATTTACCACTCAATATTTTACCTAAAATATTAAAAGGAAAACAATATGTAAGAAAAAACAAATTAGATATTCATTATAAGGTGTTGAGGCCAATAGGGTTTTAATAGCCACGTAGCAATTACAATGTATAGGTCATTGTTAAATATGCTTATATGCATTCAGAACACACCATATTAACTCATAGTTATCATCTCTGTTATAACACCATATTTAGGTTAGTTCTCTTCTCGCCCTCTTGCATCTCGCCTCTCCCTCTCCAGCCTCCCTCATATCAGACCCTCTCCCTCAGCTCACGGGTCACGAGCCCTACCTTTCTCTCTCCCTCAGCCCAAATTGCCTCTCAACTCTCCCTCTCCCTCAGCCTAGTCCTTCTCCCTCAGATCAGACCATCTCCCTTTCCCTCAGCTCAGACTCCCTCTCGCCTCTCCCTCTCCCTCAGCCTAGTCCATTTCCCTCAGATCAGACCCTCTCCCTCTCCCTCAGCTTAGATTGCCTCTCGCCTCTCCCTCTCCCTCAGCCTAGTCCCTCTCCCTCAGATCAGACCCTCTCCCTCTCCCTCAGCTCAGACTGGCTCCCGCCTCTCCCTCTCCCTCAGCCTAGTTCCTCTCCCTCAGATTATACCTTCTCTCTCTCCCTCAGTTGTCAGTCTCACTCGCCTCTCCCTCTCCCTCATCTCAGTCCATCTCCCTCTCCCTCAACTCAGTCCCCCTCCCTCAGCTTAGTACATCTCCCTTCCCCTTAGTTTGCACATAAAATTTTGGAAGGTTCATATTTGGCATGAAACCATAACATATGAAAGCAATAAGCATACACACACACATATCATCACAGCAAAAATAAACCATATTCATCCAATCGAGCTACAGCTTTTATAATATCGCAACATCTTCAACCAACTTATATCAATTTGATATGAAACAAAATATATACAGAATCTTCCTAGAGCTCCAGCATCTAAAAGAGAAACTTCTTCCGACTGTCAATATGAATTTATTGCTCAATCCTCAAGATCGAGTTTATTCATCTGGAATGAAAAATCTAACCTCACATCAACAGAAACAAAGCTCTCTCCTCTATCTTTTTCATTGAGGATAGTTTTACTCATTTTTTAAAGCCAACCAGTTGCAGCCCTAGATCTATTGAAAATCAATTCTAATTTCAAGAATTAACTAGGTCTAAATAGAAAAAAGCAGAGAGGAGAAGGAGAACGCTTCTCACGAAGCTATGTAAAAACTCGCTTCGAGTTTTTGGCCTATACAAAAAATGGAGAAGAAGGAGAAGGGCGCGAGCACACACACACGCACACACACACAGAGCTTACCATGGGTCGCTGCTCGTGAGTGAGAGGGAGAGGAACAAGGAGAAGGCAGACGCAAACAGAATGAGAAGCCTTCGTGAGAGAGCTTACATGGGTCGATGCTCGTGAGTGAGAGGGAGAGGGAGAATGCAGACGCGAACAGAACACCCGGAATGGATATACCCCTCGATTTAGAAGGGCATCAAAATACCCTCAATGGAGGGTATCTTTACATTCTAAGAATATTGAAACACCCAAAAAATTTGAACCAAACAAAACAATCTCATACTTGCCATCACTTTCCAGACATATCATCTGATATCACCTTATACCAAACGACCCCAAGAGATGATTTCTTGATTGTTTAGGTTTCTTAATTAAATTTATAGATTAAATTCAATGCATACTCATAATTTTTTAAATATAAATATTATTTTTAAAGTA
The DNA here is from genome assembly GCA_003255025.1 of Datisca glomerata. Taxonomy (NCBI): domain Eukaryota; kingdom Viridiplantae; phylum Streptophyta; class Magnoliopsida; order Cucurbitales; family Datiscaceae; genus Datisca; species Datisca glomerata. Next base: position 1,680,786 of record QANY01013125.1, on the reverse strand, counting down.
GACAAAATTGATTCTTCCAGTTTTATTCCCGTCAATTTTTCCAATGACAACAATTATCCCCTTAGATGTTGTATGATTAAAAATAAATATCAATCAATAATCGTGCACCACAACGTTCACGTGACAATTTTTTGCTATTTTGAGAATTCATGAATAATGTTACTCATTTAAAAGTTCGTGGATGTATTATTATCAATTGATCGAAGTTAATATGTGTAAATTGGATTTAACCCCAAACTTATTTTCTGGCATATCAATTGGTGAATTATACAATTTATTTCTCACCAAATTTTTTTTGTTACAGTGGCCGCAATCACAAACGACTGGGACCTCTTGCAGCTGATTTTATTGTTCATGATTTTAGAACTGCTAACTTAAGGGTGGTAAAACTGCCATCCTAATTCACCACTTGATCAACATAAGGTCCATGAAACCTAATTTGACTTTAGTATCATTTTATATATGCCAAGCGGGCCAGGGTTTGCTGCATTAAGTTGTGTGTTTTCAATCCAACTAATACAAAAAAATCTTGACTCGCCTTATTGTAGTTTGAAAACTGGCAAATGAGCACAGCACATAAAATTGATAGGGGTTGAACTATTACTCCTAAAAAAATTTATTCCACGTACTTAATTTTAGATTAAGGATCTAGATTTTAGATTTTTAATTTTAAATTTTAGATTTGTAATATTATGTTTAGAATTTAAATATTAGAAGATTTAAAGATTTGAATTAGAGAGGTAAACGATTCGGTTTATAAAAATTTATAAAAATTTATCAAACCGAACCGTGAAGTTTTTCAATTATAAAAACCGAATAGAGTAAAGAATTTAAACCGGACCAAATCGAACAGTGAAATTTCAACTACAACCGAAAACACCCGAACTGGTAGATTCACAATAATCTCAAGGAAAATTCCAGAAAACAATAAATCTCAGAGAACATCTCAGAAAATACCAAAAATCGTTGAGAGTCTGAAAAATCAAAATCCTAAAATAAGGGATAAATGATTCTAATGAAAAAGAGAGGAAAATATTGCACACAGAATGCTTTGCTGTGAACTAGGGCTCAGATCTGGAAGAGATGCATTGAACTCCAAAACTTCGTCGGCTGTGACTGTGAGATGTTGGCCGCCGCTAGCCACTGGCCACGAGAAGGTCGTCAACGATGAGATATTTCAGAGAGAAGACAGAGTAGAGACAGACGTGAGAGACGATGGAGAAAGACAATGGAAAGAGCTCGATGAAGAGCAGGAAGAGAGACGAGATGGAGAGAGAGAGAGAGAGAGAGAGAGAGAGAGAGAGAGAGAGAGAGACGATATGGAGTGAGAGAGAAGTGGGATGGGAGTCTGAGTTTTAGAGAGAGAGGTTTGCGTTTAAAACAAGGAGTGGATGCAATTTAAAGTTAGGGTACCTAAAGGTGAAGTGTCAAAAAAGAAAAAGTTACTGGAAAAAAAAAGTGGATGCAATGACTCGAAACGTTAGTGCCTGGCGTATTAAAGACCTCACTAGCTTAGCCTCTCGCACTAAGCTACCATACTTTTAATTAACCTTTTTCATTATATATCATTTAGTTCGATTTCTAGCGTAACCGCAAACTACGATTTTCCTATTTAAAAATATTTTTTGTCGATTTTTCAGATTTTCTTACACCCCTAATGTAAATTATGTTATCTTAGCTAAGTTTATTATAATACTCTTTAATTAAAAATATTACTATTTTTTTCAATATTTAGGGGTCAGGGTCGAGTCGGGGTCAGGGTGAGGTGGGGTTCCTATCAGGGTTGGGCTCGGGATCCGGGCCGTGGACCGGGTCCGGGTTCTAATCAGAATCGGGTCGGGGGTCAGGATCTGGGTCTGGGTCTGGGTCAGATCATGGTCTAGGCCTGGGTCACGGTCGGGGACAGGTTCGGGTCCTGGTCGAGGTAGGAGTCCTGGTCGAGGTCAGGGTCCGAGGTCTCAATCAGGGTCAAGGTCCAGATCAGGGGTTGGGATCGAGATTGGGGTCCAAGTTCAAGTCGGGGTTCGGGTCTGGGTCCGGTCCGATGTCAGATCTGGATCAAGATCGGGGTCCGGGGTCAGTGTCGAGGTCGGTTGGGTCGAAAGAAATGGATATTTTTACCCACGAATATTTTTGTCATATCTATTTAGAGGGTAGAATGATACTATAGTTTGATAATTTTAAAATGAGTATTTTTTAATCTTAACATTAAAAACAACACAGATTTGGATAAAGATTTATACTCTCTCATTTTGATTTGGATTACAGATCCACCAAAATATGGATTACAAATCCAATTAAGTGTTGGATCCCACATAAAATTTTTAATCCAAAATTTAGTAACACATGGATTTATAATTTAAATCCGTCGAGTAAATGTGCCATTAAACAATGAGATGGAATGACATGTTGTGATAATAAAAAAAGCTTCTATTTCACACTGCTTGATAGGAGTTTGATGACTATGGTATGATATGATTATGATGATGAATTGAGCATTAAATAATACAACTAAAAAATACAGTAATTGAAAATTTGAAGATAAACAATTCTATTAGGATTTAGATTGTAGGCATTTAGTCATTTAAACTGTCCGATCATATTTGGACGGACCAGATGGAGCTAATTGAAAAAGTAAAAAGCACATATCTTTTTTACACTTCGATAGATCAGATCAAATATGGACCGTCTAGATCAATTCGTCAGCCTCAATTCTAGGAACTACCCTTTACCAATAGTGGAAAATCTAATTTCATTCGATTGGGGTACAAAAATCTCACTCTCTTAAAGAGAGTCAAGTCCTTTGGGATTTGATAAAATTGAAAACTAGTATCGTTTATCACTTGTTTGACTTGTCTCCTCCAGAGTACGATAGTTCAAGTGATATGGTGTCACAACACCAATTTGTACAAATGGTTGGCCGTAAAACTCTCAAAAGTATAGCATGTAGCAGAAGTATAGTAACGTATGATTTTTTTATCGGATGTCCCCGAGGGGACATAGTAACGTATGATTTTTTTATCGGATGTCCCCGAGGGGACATAGTAACGTATGATACTGTAGAAATGTGTTGGTGGATAAGATTTAAAGGTATTTATAGTCTATCTTCAAGATAAAAAAAAACTATACACAAACGTAAATAATAGAGAAAATATGTAACGTATTATATGATAAATCAGAAAACCTCCCAATTAAGTGCCTGTAACGTGTCATTATCTTGAGCACTTACATCCTAAAATAATAGTACAACATTAAAATTTTATAAACAATTCCTTTTGTTATGGTACAGATTATAAATCTTCAAACGATAATGGAAATGAATTGAATTTGGCCATCAATAGATTGTCCAAGCATGATTAGACTTAACCATCATTTAGAGGAGCGTGATTAAAGTTGATTATCCATCAATTTAGACTGAAGCATGATTGAGTTAATCATCGCGATCAATTGATCCATTAATCAATCTTAGACTAAGATTAGGTTAAATCAAATAAACAAAATTACTCATGTAGTTAAAATTAATTAAGTCTATTTACCCATTAAACCTAGAGTTAGGGTTAAGAATTCAAACCGCCCAACAAAGAAATAGTCGTTAAAGCTAGCAACCCTAGATATAAGGGTATTCGGGGGGGTACGTACACCTTCTTTCTAGACCGTTTTAGCAATCCGAACGCTGGACGTAATCAATCGTAACATCTCGATTTTCTTTTCAGTGAAAGCTAGAGAAAGATAGTCACCACTCCCATAATTTAGACATAAAAATGAAGTTTTAGGAAATTACAGAATGAGCTAACAGATAGACATCTGATCCTTCTAAAAGCAAACTAACAAGTGGATTTGAGTCTCAGTAATCATCATCTGAACTATGAGAAGGGTTAATATATCTCCAGAAGAAACCAAGACTGCTACCCATTATATTCATTATCACAGCCGACATCGCCGGTGGTAACGAGACCATGGGTGACGTAAAATGGGCGGTTGCTAAAACCACGCCTAACGAAGAATTTTGCATGCCCACCTGAAAGAAAGTGATCAACGATACAAATTCGTTATTGTTACAATAACTTATATGTTGAATATAACTTAATTTAGACGTTTATAATCTTTACCACATTAGCTTCGAATCGAACTCCTTATTGTTACAATAACTTATATGTTGAATATAACTTAATTTCGACGTTTATAATCTTTAGCACATTGGCTTCGATTCGAACAACGGGGTTTAACTAAATAATGAACAATACCTCTATTGATATCGCTCTACGTTGCCGTTCTCGGAACCCACCAATAGCTGCTGACATGTACCTGTATTTAGAAATCTCTTTCCGTAAGTAATTGTATATGATCACACTCAGAATATGGTACACGATACAATCTTCTTAACTAGTCTGAATCATCCTTATTGTTGAGGAAATAATCGTACGTTGACTGAGAATATGTCTTGAGCTAAAAATATAAGTTTAGACTGACTCTCAATACATGAGCTAGCTTTTGTTAGTACTTTTCAGGTCATTCAAGCATAAATAGTTATATTGTCAATCTGTTAGTACTCGCATGTCAAATTCAACGGGATGCGAATGAACTTAGCTGATTAAGTTGACAGGAATTCCAAGTAAAAACAAAGAAAAGAAATAAATGACTCACACATAGATATGTGAATAAACTTAGCCGATAAGTTCAACATAACCGAAACGAAAAACATAACACTTACCCGACTAAGAAACCAGCAAAATGTAATAGCGCCACAGCAAGAATTATAACTCCGAGTTCTCCGGATAACATAGATTTAACACGAAGCAATGGAGGCATATCAGAAGCCAGTAATGCACCGATCGTTGAAGATTTGAGACGGACAACATTTTCAGAAAATACACTGCAACCACCCAGAAAAAGAAATCATTAGAGTGCATGAGACAGAGAGAGAGAGAGAGTCTTAAGATTATCTAAAAGCGAAACCTGCTAGCAAGCAATGATGAAACTAAAACGGCAACTAGTGGTGCAAAAGGCGTCACTTTTTTCACAACCATGGGAAATGCACTCTGGAAATAAGATCCCAACAAAATCGGAGCAACGACCACCTAGAAACGAAATGATAAAACCCATAATTAATTACCGAGATTAAACTATCATATGCACAGATATTATATTATGAGGTCAAAGAAGAATGAAAATTTCACCTGCAAGGTACTGATTGAAAGCTTAACAGCATCAACGGGAACATAAGCTCCAGCTAGCATCATTGTCAAAATAGGAGTAAGAAGCACTGCTCCAAGAGTGGTGCATACTGTCATGACAATGGACAGAGGAACATCACCTTGAGCTATCAATGTCACCTGAAACATTGCTATTTCACAAAGTAAATGTCAAATGTGAAATCCAACTATGATCTAATATGATAAGCACTCAATGTTCTGGTTACGATCAGTGTTATGAACGGCTTGTTAACTAAGTTTATAAAACTATGGGTTATCTTTATTATGGGTTAATTTTCTCCTGCACCAATGATCATCTTAGAAGTGCTTCTAAAATGATTTAGAAAACTAACACATTATTAACGAAAGTCATATCAAGTGCAAGGAATAGTATATTCATTGATAATGGCAGCAACAGTACCCCTGTAAGCTTTCATTTCTGGATACACAATTCATCACATAAATGTGCAAGTTATCAAAAGTACAAGTGATTTCAGGGTTTAAGGCTAACGAAACGACTTGATTGCAATGTTTTAAATTGTTTGAGAACTTGATTGCCAAAATTAAACTTATAGAAACGAAATTATGAATCTGATTAAACTTGAATAAAGGTAAAGGTTAGACAGGATTCCCTTCTCCTGATAGAATATGTTTCTATCACCATGAATTAGTAATTAGTTCAACATGAGTCTCAACGGATTTTCTATCACATAAAGGAATGCAAACTGGGAAGAAAGTTTTGTCTTGTCATGCTCGATTAAACGAAATCCACTCTTCCTCCGTTTTAAAACGTTAACAACAGTACAATATAATTATTTGTGCGCGAAAGCCCCAAGACATTGCTAATAGAAAATAAGGCAAAAGAAAGGAAAATTTACCACATTGGAGGCAGTACCACCAGGGCAACAACCAAGCAAGATTAAACCAACTGAATGAGAAGGTGAAAGCCCCAAGACTTTGCTAATAACAGCTCCAAATGCTGGCATAATTGTGTATTGAGCTACACATCCAAACAATATCTGATTAAAACAAAGAAAAAAAAACATGAAGATCAAACCGTCTTATCTTCAAGCATTGTACTTAACTACAAATTTCATCTATAGCAACAATCAAGATATAATTAATTACTAGAATATTTTTCTATTTCGGACAAACTAATCATAGTAACAATCAAGATATAATTAATTACTAGAATTTTGGTATCTCGCCAATTAAAGTCTACCTACTTCTCTCTATAAATACAACATGCCTGGCCTCTCAAAAGTATTCATTTTCAGAGTCTAATTGGCTAGTCACCACATCGTGTCGAGCTAATATTCTTAACGCCTTATTCTTGTTCTTGTTCTCAGGCACATCTATCATAACATCAAGCATGGCCTGTCATACAATAGATTTCTTTTGGTTTACGGTGAAATGAATGGAAAAAGTTCTATCAATAAGGGAGATCCAACATTGTATCATCTAGTTGTTTCTGATATAAAATGCTTTCATCTGCAGGAATAATTTTAAAATTTCAGATATTNGGGGGGGGTTAAAACCGTAACATAATAAATTCTCAAATATCTAACACGTGCACACACACAAATCAAATGGTGTAATCTCATTTAGGAAGTGAGCTAAAACTTACCGATAAAGGCCTCTGCTTGAACAAATTGAACAAATCCTTAAGCTCTAAAGTGAGACCCATTGCCATCATAATCAATCCAAGAGACAAGCTATATGAAGTTGGGCCTCTCTCCACAAACCACGCGAAAGCAGAGGGTTTCAGGCATGCAACAACTCCTCCAGCTGTCACATAGAGAGGATACAGGCTTGCTGCAGTAGAAAGCACGTTTTCCAATCTGGGTTTTGGTTGAGAGACGGGAAGATGCTCGGAATTCCCATTAACAGCTTTGATTGTGAAAGATTTGGTGAGATTGGATGGTGAAGAAATGGCGGGTGTTTTGGGTCTTGAGAGGGAAATCTTTTGAAGGGTTTGTAGAGGTGAAGCAAATGGAGTGAGTCTCAAACAGATCAGCGACATTATTGTTGATCAGTGAGAGAATGTGAAGAACAAAAAATGCAAGGTTGAGGTTTAGGAGTGTTGATTTTTCATTCTTTTGAAGTAGGAAAGTAGGAAAGGGAAACTGATGGAGATGGTGAAGCCGTTGGTCCACCTTCTAAATTCCAGATCACTCCGAGTGATTTTTTTGTGAAAAAACACCTGTCCTTTAATGAACACGACACTGGAGAGTACGTCTGAAAAGAAGTTGACCACTAATTTTACCATCATCAATTTCTAATTACATTATTTATAATTTTAAATTACATTTTTTATTCAAAAATAACTTTCCGTCCAAATTAAACTAACGGAACCGTTAACTTACCAATACAACGCCGTTTGACCCCTTCACCTCTTCATCCCTAACTCCTTCATTCATAGGCGAGATGAGTGAGTAGGTCTTCATCATGGAGGAGACGAGTGACTGCCTCATGATCTGAACCTCCCTCCCTACATCCTCGATATTCATGAAAGTCATAAGCATCTTGTTCGATATAGATTTACCGGCAAACGTATCGCCGGTGAAGGGATGAAAGCTATGGACTAAAGGATAAGAATATTAACTAGTATGAAAAATAAAGAGTGACTTTGGACTGTACAAAGATTTCTCAGACTTTTTCCTTCCAAAAGTATAAGAAACAAACAGCATAATTTCACAACTTATCAATCAGAGCTTAGCGCTTCCCATTTCAACAATTATCTTTCATTCTTTACAAACCCATCATCAGAATTCGTACACATAAATTTGGGCATGCTCGGTTTTGGAAAAGACCCGAAAGCACGTGTCTGGAGGAATTTTAGTTGAACATTTTTTTTAGTTTTGGTTTTTGGGTATTAGAATGAGTGGAATTTGGTATTGAAAAGGTGCTCTGTGAATGATAGAAAGATTAATATATTTGGGTTATGATAATAAGTTATATGGAAGCAATTTAGTTGAAAAAACAAGCTTTATTCTTCTTCTTTCTGGTTACTTGACTACTCTCTGTTTGTCCGTGTTTCCTTAACTACATGGGATTATGTCACTGTCTATTTACTTCACTTTCTCAGACCCTGAACATCAAAACATAGTCAACTAGAGAATTTTAAACTCTGCTAAATTGGTTTGAGAATTATTTAGCTCCTCAAGCTGATGACCGCTCAAATTAAGCAAAAGCATACAAAAATACAAGATAGAGGTCAAAGCTCAAGATCAAGGTTCAATCTTTCTAAAGAAAAGCAGAAAAAAAAACGTTTGAAGACATGCTCGCGTGGTTTTGCTCCCTGCTCATTCATCGTCTCGCCTGCGAACGAAAGTTAGGGATGAAGGTGGAGTGAAGCTTAATATTGGCAGGTTAACGGTTCCGTTGGTTCAATTTAGACGGAAGGTTAACTTTGAATGAAAGGTGTATGTTAAGGTTATAAATAATGAAATTAAAAGTTTAAGGTTATAACTGATAGTGATTAAGATTATAAATAATGAAGTTAAAAGTTTAAGGTTATAAATGATAGTGATTATAAGTTTGAGGATGATTTGTAGTTTTCCTTTCAAATGTTTTAGAGGGGGTTTAATTGACTGAATATTTTGACAAAAATTTGACCCTGGACATTCTTTTATTGAAAACATATATTTTTTCTGAATAATTTTAGGGTGATTAACTAATTGATCAAGTTTAAATAAATAAGTGTCGTGATAATTTTTTAGGGAGAACTACACAAATGACTCATATTGGTCATTTGTGTAGTAAAATGGCCGCCCAGCTTTTTTATTGTAAAAATGGTCGGGTTCCTTGGTAGGTAACAGTAAATGGTTCGTCATTTACCATTAGGTTCTTAATGAAAAATAACCTAAAACACGCACTACAGTTATGCGTGCAGCGGCCCCGCGCGTAACTGTACCTATCATTTAATGAAACGCGGCGTTTAACGGAAGAGAAGAAAAATGGCTATATGTATTGTACATAAATTAGATACGTATGGTATCTAATATAAGTACTAGCTTAATTTTTGTCTATGAATGACATAATAATCTGAAATATTGAACAACTCGTTATGCATAATGTATATAAATTATGATATCTAATTTAAATATTGATTTATTTTTGTTTATGAACACCATAGTAGTATGAAACATTGAATACCCTTACACTGATTATGTGTAATGTATATAAATTAGATGCGTATATATCTAATTTAAATATTTGTTTGTTTTTGTTCATTTATTTTTGTTTTTGTTTTGACTGTGTATAAAATATATAAATTAGATACGTATGATATCTAATTTAAATATTATAGTGTAGAACAATATCCGGAAAAAATCGATGTCTCAAATAAAGCAATCCAAAAAAGCGAAAAACCCAAAAAGACCATCGCGAAAAAACCAGCTAAACCTCAAATCCATCACTAATCCAAAAAACCCTCAGATCCAAGAGCGAAACCCTAACAACGCATTACATCATGTACAAATAACCATTTGTAAACCCTAACAATGTCATCTTCGTCGTAGCTACGAAGGAAAATGCGCTAAAAAAGAAGAACATGGAGACCCCCTGACGAACGACGACGAACAGTAGAGCGCCGAAGAACGACGAGCGACTCCGAACGAACCCTATCTTCTCTGAATCACAAACCACATGAGGTATGACTGTAGCAAAGTAGATACTAGACATGATAATTATTTTATACTTGAGAAGTCTCACTTGTGTAAGCGTAAAAGTTGAAACAATGAACTGGAACATTTTCAACTAAAAATTAAAAGGAAACTAAATAAGCTAGACTCATATTAGTTTTTGTTTTAATTCTTTGTTATTGTCATTGACATTACATATTTTTATTTATCAAAAGATTAGACTAGATTCCTTAATATCAGAATTGCATCAATATTCACTTTTAGGTTCTAAAGTTTTTTCTCGTACTTGCACAAAGTGCGAAGTTATTTTTTGTTGATTGATTATTCTTCAAGGGAACATTTATTCAATCTTTTGTAGAATAACTAAAGACTCAATGTACATAGATGTTGCCTGATAAATAGATATGTAGTATTGTTTACTTGTCCTCTTGTGTCTAGGTTTCTCAATCTCTTGCTGCATGTGGGGTCGCTCTCATAGAGGTAGATGTTTTCCAAATGGTGAAATTTTTCTTCTTTATTATATAAAGTTTAATTTTTATATTAGTTCTATTTTTATAGAAATTTTAATTGTTATATAAATTCTATTGTTACTATTACTGTTGTTACTATTATATATGTTGTATGGTTATCCTCTGTTTTTAGCAAAACCTTACAAATTGGCACCACATTTTCCTCTATTGTTATTGTCATCATTCTTTAAGGAATTGGTGATTTTATTCTTGGTCCAAATTGGTGATTTTATTTTCTTCTTATGTCGATTGCTAGTTTAATTTAGAAACTTTTGCTTGCTTAATTATACTTTTATCAACTAAAGGACAAAGATTATGGGGATATCACTTTAACCCATGAGTTTGATAATATATTATTTTTGCTTATGTTGCATTAGTTTCCAAAAACTTAATAAAGAGAAAAATATTAGAGGATTCGTTTGGTATATATTCACCTTTAGTAGCTTGTAGAAAAAAAACATTTCAAGTTGGATCAATCACATATCTTCACCATTATTTTTCTTTTTTGAAATTGTATTCACACCTTAGGTTTGACTATATTATAACCATAAGTAGTAATAAGTAGTACTTCTACCTACTTTGGCCAATGGTGTTTTTATTTTCAATTCCAATTATTATATGGTTGATTATTTTTTTACTTTTCTTTTTTGACTTGTTCCAAACATTTATATAGGGCTTATTCTGCAGGTATCAGGAAGGTAGAAAAGGAAATTAAGGACATGGCTAAGAAAGTTAATGATTTATGTGGTATGTATCACCTTCATAATTTTCATAACTCGATGAAGTTGCAAACAATAGACTGTCTTCTCTTAGATCTTATGTTATGTTGAACTTCCTTTAGCTAGTGAAAATCATTGATAAAACATCACATTTTTCTTTGTCATGTACTCAAACTAATTATTGCAATATATTGATCATGATTCTGATTGTTTTAATTCTTCCTTTTCTTGTTCCCATTCTTTAGGGCTCTGCGTCATTTTCTTGATCATGAAAAGTTTAAAAGTAAGGGTGATTTTATTCAAAATTACAAGAACCTTAGTTCATTTAATGAGACTGAGATAGTTTTTTGTTGATTCTTCTGACTTCCTTATATCTGCATGAAGAATGTCGTTTCATTTGTATTTGTTCTCTCATTTAGGTTCTTTTAGCTTACTAATCTACATATGGAACTAAGGCCTCACATTCTCCGAAGAGTGATCAAGGATGTGGAGAAGTCCTTGCCTCCCAAAATTAAGCGTATTCTTAGGGTGGAAATGTCTTCTCTTCAGAAATAGTGAGTGATATATGTGGCTACACATCTTAAGTTAGTTGACTTCTCCTAGTTTTGGTATTGAGTTGAATTTCAGCATATCTCGTTTTGATTGTTTCATCTATGTGAAAGATCAAATAATATATTTGTTAACAATTTGATGATAAGCACAACTAGACTTTGGTTATTTGCTCAATAGTTTTCTCAAGGTTTTATTTTATATAAATTCTTTAACTATATATCGATAAAAATAAATGCTTTCACTATTCTTTATGGATATTATCATGCACTCTCACTATCATAATGTTGGTTATAGTAATAGAATATGGATTTCTTTTATACTTGAAAAGTTATTTGGTCTTATGTTAGTGGCATTTGATTCTTGTAATGAACAAATGTAGAATGTATTCTGACGAAACTTTGTGCTTTATTGAGTAAAATATAAAAGTAAACATAGATAAGATGGTTGCTGGGAGTAGAATGTCATTTTTTGTTGAACTGTGTTCGGATGGCTAACATGATAAAGTAGCTTAAGGTAGGTATTGCATTTGTAGTTCTTTCTTTTGTTTCTCCTTCAATAAAATTACAATATCATTGTAGATGGTATGTTTGATTTAGTTGGATGATGACTTGGGAAGTGGTTGATGATGACTTTAGTTTCTTGAATCTGCTTGTCTTGTGCTTACATTTGTTACCTCATAAGTGAGATTTCTAATAAACTAAATGAAAATATTGAGTGAGTTTCGTGTCCATATACTTGCGACTTGATACTCTGGTCTTTGAATTTAAATATCGCATACACTTGTGAGTTGATGTTTTGGTCTGTTTCATTTAATACTATTTTTTAAATTCTTTAAATCTTTGTGATTTTGTAGGTTGTAAATAGAATATGCTGCAGCACTTGCGAATTCCCGTGTTTCAATTCAAAGGGATCAAGTATATTATCGGAAGACATGTGTCTCTAACTGATCTATAGGTTTGATTAATTTCGTAGAGGTTATCTAAATTAATTGACAACTCATTGGCTATAGGTTAGAATGCCATATTTCAAGTACGCAAATTTGCTTATTTTATGTTTTTATGCAATTCTACAAAACCATATAGTGTGCTTAAAAATATGCAGTGTTATTTTCTCAAAACATACAAAATACGATATGGTTTTGTAGAATTGCATAAAAAATATAAAGTAAGCAAATTTGTCTACTTGAAATATGGCTAACTTACCTACTTAAAGTATAAAATGGTGATGGGAGCAATGTGAAATTATCTTAAAATTACTATCTTATTCTTTAAAATGCAGGACTTACAATCCCTTGAAGGTTTTCAACATGACATCAAATTTTGAAGAGTTAAGCAGTGAAACTTTGAAGTTATTTTATAGTGTCTGTGAAACTTTTAGATGTTTTTTGTTTTTTGAATAACACGTTGTATTAGTAGACTAAATACTAATGCTTTTAGATGATGATTATGGATAATATTTTGTGAAAATGAAATGATGTTTGAATGCCTTTTCGTCTAGTAATGTATTAGTTTTGAATGTTCAAACATGTACGTAAACAAGCGCATATAAATTGATTGTCAAAAAGTAGCATTTATAAAATGTCAGGAAAATCTCTTTATAAGAGGTGTAATTTATAACAAAAAACTATATCAATGAGCTTCAAAAAATCTTATGGTATCTGATTTAATAGGATAAAAAAATACCTGTGAATATTAATTCATGAGAATTAAAAATACATGTTGAATAAATGTAACATGAGTCGTAAAAGCTCATTACAACGTTCTACAAGAGTCGAAACATCCTATAAAAAGTGAGATACCACAGGGGTTATGAGGCGTTGCGCCTCTCGAAAAACGCAGACTTTTAATATAAGGGGCTGTCATAGGTGTTGCATGATCCATGTAGATTACTTTTCACGGAGATATCCGCCTCTTATAGAATGTTATATTTCTTGTAGTGCGGGCTCCTAAACGCCATCCTCTCAGTGGCGTTTGGCCCACGTCATCGAGACGTGGGCCAATTTTCATGTGGTGATGGTGTTTTCAAATTTTATGGTTAATTTTGATAACAAAATAAGGTTATAATTGAAAATTATATTTATAGGGATAAACTAAACTGTAAATGACGTTGTTTTCCAAATTTTGTGAGGTTGAAATTATAAAATAAAAGGTTAAATTTCAATATTTAACTTCAAACTTTTAGCAGATATTATCAATTTAACAGTAGAATCTGACATTGAGGGTTCTACGTGTTCTTCAAATCGATAAATAGGATTTACCGACCATCATAACATCACGTCCTATAATTATATATGGTGAAAACTCGTCTCAGTCGATACTTGTCACAAAAGTACAATAACATTATCAATGACAACTTTTATCGAGTTTATGAATAAGTGTTCAATTACTTCAGGAATTCTTACTTAATCCAATCTAATTTCACATAATAAGTGAATATTGTGAATGTTTTCATTGAAAGAACGAGTTTTTTCTTTTTTTTTTATTGGTGATTTTCCTGGTGTACGGTAGTTATTTAAAAAACTAATAATTTTAGGGTTTATTGTGAAGATGGAGATTAGAGCCATTTGAATGGCAATTAGGGCCATTTTGATGGAGTTTAGGGACCACTATGGCGATTGCCTATCCAAGTATGACGATTAAGAAGTGCAATGGTGATTGAAGCCATTTGAATGGCGCTTGGTCATGAAGATGCGATTACCGCCTTCAGGATGGCGATTAGCACCTTCAGGATGGTGATTAGGGGCTTTTGAGTGGCGATTGGGACATGATGAGTGGCAATTGCAATTTTAGGGGTTCAATGAATTTGTAGAGAGTACAACAATTGCCTGAGATATTCACCAAAATTTAAAAATTAATTTCCTTTGATGTGTTCTCCTAAAATGTGGTGGGCTTCATCATAAATTTAAAGGTGTTCACCTCCAACCTTAGGAGTTTACATGTTCGTTAAATAGTGAAAAACTATGGATCGATAAATGTAAGACATAATAGTGTGTAAAATGATAAACGTAAGACGTAATTGTATGAAAGAGAGAAAGGGATCTAGAATTTAGATCCATATATAATTGTACTACATTTTTATTGATTTTGATTCTATACATGAACCAGGATTTAGGATTATACATGTTCGTTAAATGGTAAAAAATTATTTTACTTGATACTTGTCATAAAATCACAACAACATAATCAAGAATATGTTCTTAAGGATTTATGAATAAGTTTTCAATTGTTTTAACAATTCATTACTTAATTCAAATCTAATTTAAAATATAAGTAAATGTACTTAATGTTCAGATCGAAAATAAAAAATCTTGATAACTTTGTTTACGATTTATCGAGTATACCCTAGTCAATTTTAAAAAATCAAATTTGTTGAAAATCATCGTAAAAAGGACCTTGCAAAACCACCAAAAAACAATAAAACGCCAAAAATTAAAAAAACTACCAAAATTTTTAGCCGAATGTTTGACCATTTAATTCTTGAATACACATGCCGAATAATAGTTCATATTTTTACGGCCCTCAAATTAACTAATTATGGTATCGACGACGCATATCCCAAGGACAAATGATGTTGGAAGAACAATTTTTTTCCCAACTTTATCTCCACATGTTTCACCTGCATTTGCGGTATCCACGATTCCTTGATACAATTTTGATCTTATACGTGATTGTGGTGTTCTGTAAAAGTCAAGTCACTTAGTCTCAAGTTTTATATACATATCAACTACGTACTGCTGGATAAGTTGACCTGCTAATAGAAGGATTGATTCTGTAGAAGGCCTAATTTGCAATTCGAAGTAATAATACTCTCTGCATGATACCTTGTCAGAATTACCACGTGAAACACCTATATTAAAAATATATAATGATTTCCTTCAAAAATAAAAATCATTGGATGTAACTAATATCACGGTGAATACATGATAAAAATTAGGAAAATTTTCAATTTGTTTCCCAATAGCTTGCTAGAAATATCAATACTGTGTAAATCATGACATATTTTTAAAGTCTAAAAACTAAAATGAAGGCCAAATTAATTGGTCATGTAAACTGTAGGGGATCAATTTAAATTTAATAATTAAAGGTTAAAAAATAGTAGTACCTTGTTTTTCACGTTGTATGATTTCATCTAAAGAAATACACTAATGAATATTTGAAATGTCATCTTTGGGACTGTGGTTAGATCTGGGACGTCAATTGTTAATGTAGCATCCTTTTATGTCTTGGTGCCATCCAACTTCACCTCTGGGGAACAATAAAGCTAGTGACAACCTGATCCATATAACTAGTGACAATTTGATATGATGTTGGTGAATTATATACCCATTGATCCAATTTTATTGAACAAGTAATGCGTATTTTAAAATCTTGTAGTGAAGAGAAATTCGAGAGTCTTCAAAAGAATTGTGTATATGGGTTTTCTTGAAGCACTTCAATTAAATCATTTACGATTGACTCATGAATATCTGCTTCTTGTAAAATTCTAAGCCTATTTTGAACTTCATTTTTAGTATCATATAAGTATAGTTGAAAGAATTTTCGATGATCTTCAGGTATCAAACCTAGAAGGTCATGATATACTTGTGTTGGCATGTGGACCAGCATCCTGCCAAGTGGCGGAGGTTGGTGGGGCCAAGTCATAGTCGAAACTTGAGCGCATGTGTTTGAACTAAATAAGAGAAATAAATTTACGTCTTAACTATCAGTTATAACTTTTAGTTCAACGGTAAGTGTTTGATCCTACAACTTGGCCTTGCACTCTGAATGTATAAACACCTTTAGATGATGAGGCAAGTTTCTTATCTAACTTCACCCAAATGATGTGTATGAAGATATGTTGTTATATGCTCTGATATTTTTCTTAAACCACCTTCATCTGTTTGAGAAGTGTACAAAGAACTTAACTTATTGGGTACTTCAATGTCAATAAGATGAATTTGAGCATTGTAACAACAAAATGTGGGCGGTTCATACTCAAATTTCTTGGCATCACAAAAAACGCATGGTGCAAAATGTTTAAGCTCATGTGGCGATGTGGAAACAAGGTCAAATATTAATTTCCCTGTTGAGAGAACCAAATAATATGATTCGAAAGTATAAATTCATTACTCTTGAAAATAACATTGCAATATACTTTATAACTTATATATTTCCTTAACAAACCTTATTTGTCGTAGGTTGGTCATCGTCCTTTAAATGTCCAATCAAAATTTGATTTGGTATTTGAAGAATTATTTTCTACATTTTTCATTTTCTTTCTTGAATCAATAGAATATTGAATTCTCTCTCTTAGTTTTCCATTAATTAATTAAGAATAATTCTTTTTATTTAGTTTACTATTTCTCTTCATTAATTAATTAAGAAGACATACTTTTTGTTGAATATATTAATAATCTGAGTTTTAAATGATTAAATATTATTTAAAAGATGAAAGCATGCTCCATAAAAATAAGAAAAGTATAATCTGATAAGATGATTTAACTTATTTCCGCATAATCCAATAAGAGTAATGATGACTCCTAATAAGGGTAACGTAGACAATAACATTTTTTTAGATGAATACAGTGAAAAAAATAATGTATATATTAAGCACAAACCAATAACAAAATTCCCTTTTTTGGGTATTTAGTTGAGTTTTTATTTTTTTGATATTCTCCATTTCAACATTTGAATATTGAGCTCTCATCCAACATCCGTCTCTTCTCTCATCTGTTCCTCAAATTAGGGTTTTCAACAAAACTTCTCCTTTCTAGGGATGACAAAAATACCCGTGGTTAAAAGTATTAACGGGTATTTACTTAATAAGTGAGCTTAAAATATTATAAATAGATATGAGTATTTATTTAGGTGGATAATTTTTTATCCATTATAAATGGGTAGGGTATGGGTAAACACATACCCATTGGATATCCATTTTTCTAAGAAAATGTAACCCATGCAACCTTCTTCTTTCACTCAGTCTCATACATCAACCGGCAGCGTCAGAGGGAAAATGATGAGCTTAACCTGCGCGGCGGCGTAGAAGAGGCGTACAGGTGCTCCATTTCTCGGCCATGTTATATGTTTTTTCTATTTTTGTAAATTCCCATCCAATTGGTTTGAAGGAACCCTAGCTCAAATTGTTTTATTTTGAAGTTGAAGAAGAAGAAGAGGAGGGGGATTTACAAGGGAATTTACAGGAGGGGGATCTATAGGGTGATTAAGTTTGCATCTTCTCCAATTTGCACCAGAGTTGAAATTTCTTTGTTAAAAATCATTGTCTTGGCATTATGGCAATCTTATTCGTAATTAGTAATTGAAATGATCTTCCATCATAGATTCATGGGTCCTCCTTATCTTCTTCATTAATGATACTATTAAATTCACCGGTAAAGTTTCAATGATAAAATTCATTCAATCATACAATATGAATAATAGTTAACTGCATAATAAACATTTTGTAGAAAGATTAATTTGAATTTGACTTCATATTATATTATATTATATCAAGGACATGCGTAATTAAAAAAATTTATAAAAGAAAACAGTATTTGTTTAATAAAGTGGGTGATGTAATATGTGTTAGGAAAATTAGGTATTTTGTAAACTATCTTCGTAGATCAATTTTGGACAAATTAAGTTCTCTTCCGCGAGTACATCAAAATCGACTATTAATTTGTCAAAATTAGTTTTGGGATAAATGAGTAATTATCTCCCAAAATGAGTTAAATGAGAATGAAAAAATATAAATGAATTGTAGAAATCTCACATTGGAAAGGGAAGAAAAGTTGAGGTGATATATATTGAGTTGCTAGTATAAACAGTGGTAACATGATAATGTTAGAGTCTCACTCTATATAGGGCACCTCTAAATGAGTTAATTGATTGTGTTTTACTCCAGATTTATTTTTCCTCCTTATAAGAAGCACAAAGTTCATGGAATATGAAATATTCTTGTAAATTAAGGTCCGAAAATATTTTTCATTTTTTTAAATTAAATCAAAAACATTTTGGACTTATTATTTTTTATTAAATGGCATTTTAATGGTTAGATACTTTTTATTACACACCTCCCCCATGAGTCGTATAAAAGGAGGTATTCCCCTCCTCATTTTACACACAAAGAAGTTTTCAAGCTCCATTTTACTCTCAATATTTGTTCTCCACATTTTTGCTTGTTTTTCTTCAAGTTTTCTTGGTTCGTTTTTTTGTTCGGTCCGATTTCAGTTTCAGTTCAATCTGGTTCAGTTTATTTCTGATTTCGTCAACGATTTTGTTTTCATGTCCAAGTATTGGTTTTAAGTCGTTATTCTGGTGGTAGAATTCTGACAAGTTAGTTCGATCAAGATGGTGAAGTTGGGTGCTCTTCACTTGCCTCAAATCGTTTTATCTTAGGAAACAGACGGCGTTATCAACCATAGTACCACAAGTGAGAGGTCTTAACTGTCTTAAAGAAACTATGCAAACGGGCTCGGTTTAATTTCTTATTATTTCGTTACTCTGTCCGTATTGTTTTTACGTTAGTACAAAATGAATTTAGATTTCGTAAAGGTTATAATTACATTACTTTCCATAATTAACTATTTACCTGTCATAATTAATGTATTTACATAATTGTTGTATGATTATTATTTTCATTTAATCTTATAATCCAATAAACTATTTCCAACAATCTTAAAAAAATTAATTCTATACAATTTATCACATTCTAGGATTAATTTTTAGAAATTAATTTGGGTTTTTTCAAGCTAAAAAGCTTATTTTAAATATTCTCCAAAATTTTGAAACTAGAAGTAACTATACAAAGAAATTATGTCTAGAAAATTGAAATTTAAGTGGACTCGTCCCTCCAATTACCTGAGAACTGAATACTGTTGAAAGGGCTGGTCCTGGATTAGGTTTAAGAACCCCAACAATTATCTGCAAAAGTGCTATTTGGTTTGTTTTGAAAAATATTGAGAAAATTAGCATATTTTCATCTTAAAAAAAACATAATTTTCAAAGTGTTGATACACTTTTGATTTATATTTCGGATAAGAAGGGACTCAAATGACAAATCTGGGTGTGTAAAACCCTGTTGTGACCTCTGTAGCCCGTACGGCACCAATGCCTATGCCTATTTCTCCTGGAGAGAAACCTGAGAAATTTAACGGTATAAATTTCAAAAGATGGCAATAAAAGATGCTCTTCTACCTGACACGCTGAATGATAAAATGTTTGACTGAAGCTCCTAAGCTCAATGATGATGAGCATGATTTCCAAATGATCAATGTATTGATGCTTGGAAGCATTCTGATTATTTATGTAAAAATTACATAATGAATGGGCTTTTTGATTCTTTGTATAATGTTTATTCTGACAAGAAAACAACAAATGAGCTATGAGAATCTATTGAACGAAAGTACAAGACTGAGGATCCAGGCGTTAAGAAATTTATCGTCGCTCACTTTCTGGAGTTTAAAATGGGGGAGGTAATAAGTCAAGTCCAAGAACTTCAAATTATCCTACACGAGATTCATGCTGAGTGAATCATTTCAAATGGCTTGTATTATTGAGAAATTACCTCCTGGATGGAAGGATTTCAAGAATTATCTCAAGCACAAACGAAAGAAAATGAGCATCGAGTATCTTATTATTCGACTTCGAATCGAAGAAGATAATAGACTATCCGAAAGAAGAGGGCCAAACACTATTGCTGCAGCAAAGGCTATTATTGTGGAGCATGGTCAATATTTTAAAGCCAAGAAGGCCAACAACAAAGGAAAGAGTCCAAACAATCTAGGACTTAAAGGAGGGGTTTCTAAAAAATTAAAGTTCCAAGGTAAGGGCTACAATTGTGACAAGTTGGGTCACAAATTATCTGAGTGTAGACTGCCTAAGAGAAAGAAGGAGGCTAATGTGATTGACAACATTGCTCGACATGTTTCTGATATCAACCTCTTAGCAGTGGTTGCTGAGGTCAACATGGTTGGATCAAATCCAAAAGAATGGTGGAATGACACTCGAGTTACCAGCCATGTGTGTTCTGACCGTGGGATGTTCTCTACCTTTGAAGTTATCGAGCATGGAGAGAAACTGTTCATGGGGAACTCGGCCACCTCTAAGATCAAAGGCCAAGGAAAAGTGGTGTTGAAGATGACTTCTAGGAAGGAATTGACTCTAAACAATGTACTGTATGTACCTGAAATTCAGAAGAACCTTATGTCTGGTTCACTGCTGAATAACCATGAATTTCATATGATATTTGAGTCAAACAAAATTGTTTTGTCTAAGAGCGGACTTGGTAAGGGTTATATGAGTGATGGTATATTCAAACTCAACGTAATGACTTTGGTCAAACTCAATATTAATAAAGCTAGTTCTTTTTCTTAATTGCTTGAGTCTTCCAATTTATGGCATGGTAGAATAGGTCATGTTAATTATGATACTTTACGTAAATTAATTAACTTGGATCATATACCAACATTTCACATTTACTCGAATCACTAGTGTGGAACTTGTGTAGAGGAAAAATTAACGAGGTCATCATTTCAAAATATTGAAAGAAATACTGAACCACTTGATTAATTCACAGTGATATATGTGATTTAAAATTTGTATAAACAATAGATGGTAATAAGTATTCTATTACTTTTGTTGATGATAACACAAAATAGTGTTATGTATATTTACTAAAGAGAAATGATGAAGTTATAGAGAAATTTATTCTCTATAAAAATGAAGTTGAGAATCAACTCAATGAGAAAATTAAGGCGCTAAGATGTGATAGAGGTGGTGAGTATGAATCGTCATTTGTTGATATTTGTGCTCAACACGAGATTATACATGAAACCACAACACCTTATTCACCTTAATCTCATGGTGTTACTGAGCGTAATCCGTACACTGAAAGAAATGATGAATGCATTGTCGATCAGTTCTGAATTACCTCAGAACATATGGGGAGAAGCCGTTTTGACGGCTAACAATCTTTTGAATAAGATACCGAAAAAGAAATCAGATAAGACCCCATATGAGTTATGGAAAGCTAGAAAATATTCATGCAAATACTTATGAATATCGGGATGCCTCGCTTACATGATGATACCCACACCCAAAAATGTGAAATAACAGTAGTGCGTATCGGTTTCTTCAAAACAAATCTAGCAATCTTGAGATTCACAAGTCTACGATAATGGAGTCTAGGAATGCATCATTCTTTGAACATATATTTCCTTATAAATCTAAGGAAGAGTCAAGCTCTTCAAAAAGACTTCTTGAGACTATTGATGAAGAAGATAGTCTGGACCAAGACTATTCATAACCCTAGTCCATTCCCATTTTGGGTGGAACAGATTTAATAAGTCTTTGATTTCAGTTAATAAGAGGGATTTTGAACTAAGAAATAGATTCAAGAAACTAAACTAAAAAATGGTATCCTGAGCAATTTCAATAATCATGTTCATTAATATCCCTGGTATAGTAGATGCTATCACACATACAATCATACTTAATTCAATTTAATTGTTTGATCTTAAAGGGGATCTTCAATAATTTCACACATGAGAGGTTATTTTGGCTTAGTGAGCTCATAAACTGGCGAATCAATTCATTTGAAAGATAAAGTTGGGTCTAGCCAATTCTCAAGTTGACCAATGATAGATAGGTAGGGATGGCAGGACCTAAACGAGCTAGGTATCGTTAGCCAGTTCTCCTTTTATAAGCTATTCTTAATGCCGCTCGGGCTCTCCTCAATCTTCTAAAAGAGTTACGACAAAAAAGTCTTTTGGTCCTAATTTTCTGACTTATATGATTGAAAGTGAACCAATAACTTTCAAAGAAGCTGTGAACTCCAATGAAGGTCCTTTTTGGAAAGAGGCCATTAAGAGTGAAATTAATTCAATTTTATAAAATCATACTTGAAAATTAGTGGATCTTCCACCTAGTTGTAAACCTTTGGGTTCCAAGTAAATTTTCAAACGAAAAATGAAAGTCGATGGATCAATTGATAAATACAAGGCTAGGCTTGTAATTATAGGCTACAGACAGAAGGAATATCTTGATTATATTGATACATATTCTTCGGTGTCGAGTAAACTCCATTAGGATGGTACTTGCAAGTGCAACTTTGTGAAATCTTGAAGTACATCAAATAGATGTGAAAACAGCATTCTAAATGAAGATTTAGAGGAAAAAATCTTCATGGAACAATCAGAAGGGTTTTTCGCTTCTGGAAAAGAAAAGAAAATCTATAAATTAGTCAAATCATTGTATGTTTTGGAACAAGCACCAAAATAATGGCATGAAAAACTTGAGAGTCACATGATATCAATTGGATTCAAAATCAATGAATGTGATAAATGTATCTATGTTAAAGATACAGAGAACGAATATGTTATTGTGTGTTTGTATGTTGGTGATATATTTATCGTTGGAAGTAATGATAAGATGATCAAATCTATGAATGATATGTTAAAATCTAGATTTGATATGAAAGACATGAGACTTGCTGATGTTATATTGGGAATAAAAATCAAAAGAACATCAGATGGACTTATTTTAAGTCAGTCTCATTACGTAGATTCTATTCTCAGAAAATTTTAGCAAAGATGACATGGTGAATCAAAAACACTAAGGGATACAAGTGTACATTTGTCCAAGAATAAATGATAGAGTATCTCTCAAGTAGAATATTCAAAAGTGATAGGTAGTCTAATGTACTTGATGAGTTGTACAAGACATGATATAGCTTATATAGTGAGTAAACTAAGTAAATTCACGAGTAATCGTGGAACTGAACATTGAAAAGTCATTGTGAGAGTACTGAGGTACTTACAATATACCTGGAGTTATGGACTACACTATTCAAGATATCCACCAGTCCTAGAAGGATATACTGATGTAAATTGGATATCTGATAATAAAGATACGAAGTCTATTAGTGGGTATATTTTCATACTAGGAGCTGTCATAGCATGGAAATACTCAAAAAAGACAGTTATAGCTAGATCCACTATGAAATCTGAGCTTATAGCTTTAGACAAATGTGGGGAGGAGGCTGAGTAGCTACACCACTTCCTAGAGGATATTCCTAGATGGACCAAGCATGTGCCACCAATATATACATACATTGTGATAGTCAAAGTGGTATTGGAATAGCATAAAATAATATGTATAATGATAAGTCTAGACACATTCATCATAGACATAATACAATTAAACAAATACTCTTGATAGGAGTTATCACTCTTGACTATGTGAAGTCAAAGGGTAACATTGCGGATCCATTAACTGAATGGTTAAATCGAGAGTTAGTTGAAAAGTCATTGATGGGAATGAGACTAAAACCCATGTAAAAATAGGTTGATACAAAGGAAACACGACCTAGTTGACCGGAGATTTCAAGATATAGGTTCAAAGAGATAACCTAATTGTATAAACTTACCTAGATCACTGTGGGGATTTTCTCTGTTCATTTCTATGATGAAAATAGTGATACCCGTTGGAGATTAGGTTAAGCTGAGCTTTTAATGATTTTTATACATCTGAAACTGTAAGATCCGAGTGGAGTAATGTGGGTTTACTCTTAAATTAAGAGATCGCATATGTGAGAGTGAAGTGGGGCCGCCTCTATAGGAATTGTAAGGTCACAATTCTTTAGAAACTCTTGCAGAACCAGGAGGATGTTCATGGCCAAAACGAACATAATCATGAAAGCTGAACTGTGTCAAGGATGACTTTTATGTTAGTATGTCATCGTTTACATAAAAGATCGATCAGTTCAAAGACATCGTATATACTGGTCAGCTAATAAAGTAAACATGCTTACACAAGCGAAGATTCAAAGGGTAAAACCTATCTATCCTATACAGGTTTTGGAACATAGAATTCTATCACCATATGGGGAATCGTTGAAAAATTAGGTATTTTGTACACCATTTTCGTAGACCAATTTTGGACAAATTTTTAGGTGGGACCCACTACGTAAAAGTGTAAAGTTTTTACATCAAAATCGACTATTAATTTGTCAAAATTGGCTTTGGAATGAATAAGAAATTATCTCTCAAAGTGAGTTAGTGAGAATGGAAAAATAGTAGGGAATTGTAGAAATTTCACATTGAAAATGGATGAAAGGTTGGAGTGGTGTATATTAAGATGCTAGTATCAAGAGTGGTAACTTGATAAGGCTAGATGTTTTCTCTATATGGACCAAATGGGCCAATAAGCCGTGTTTTGCTCCAAATTTAATAGAAAGTCCAAAAGTCATGAAATATGGAATATTTTTATAAATTAAGGCCCAAAAACATTTTTTTTCCAAATTAAATAAAAAATGTTTTGAACTTAATTTTTTGATTAAATGGTCTTTTAATGGTTAAATACACTTTATTATACACCTCCCCTATGAGTGGTATAAAAGATATGAGAATACAAAAAATGTAATTTTTTTAATGGTCTTTGAACCACCCATTAAAAATAATTTATTTTGTTCATTTCTATGATACAAAATTCCTCAAATGGGACATTCAAAAATAAATCTCTTTAACCTTTGCCTTAAAATAAAAAAATGAATAGCATTTGATTAAATTTGGTAACCGTTTTATAATGGGTGTTGTGGGGTGCTAATACCTTCCCCACACACAAACGACTCCCGAACCAACTTTGAGTTTTCGTAGACCAAAAAAATTTTCATCTTAAAATTGGGTGACCAATCACACCCTAAAATGATTGGTGGCGACTCTAAATTTCTTTTTCCTAAAACAAAAATGAATTTTTTAATCGCCGCTCCGCGTCGCACGCACGTTGCGACAGCATGGCGACTCCGCTGGGGACTAACAATTGGTCTAAGCATCTTTAGATCAATAGAGAGTCAAGCCAAAATTTCATCCTATGTTATCCTTTTGTATTGGTTCTTGCTTCATTTATATGATTTATTAAATTTTTTTCGTAACTGTAGTCGTACATAAATTTTTTTTACGATGTATATTTTTTTTTACATAATTTTTACTTTCACACATACACACTAGCCCTATACCAGGGGTTTTCCTTTAGGATTAGCGAGAATGAGTAGTGGAATGCCTTCGTGGAATTGAGGTTCCCGTGCAGGCTCATGAAAGTTCTCACTCAGGTCGACCCTTTCGGGATACCGTTTGGGGGCCCCTGTTACTCTATTCAGATAACAGTGTGGACAACCTGGGAGCCTATTAAGAGATTTTTAGATCCCAACCACACATGTATTATGTTTTTAGAGCCCACATCATGACCAACGTTAGATTTCTGCTAAAATCATGATCAATTTTGTGCATGTATATATGTCTTGTGTCACTTAAACATGTCTTCTCTTCATCGTTTCACTTCTAACTTCATCTTTGTGTTTTGCATACATGCATCATGCTGCGTGATGGGATTGTAAAGAAGTAATCAATTCATTCATATTTTAGAGACCATGACTCCCACTTCGAGTGTGATAGAAGATCAAGTTACGGTAGCCCAATGGTCAGAGGAGTCGCAGAAACATAAAGGAGATTGTCTGAAAAAGGAAGACGTTGTTCTTCTACCATCAATCACTAAGACAGAGTTCCCACGCATTGACTTGGAGAGGTTGAAGAAGATATGGGAGGATTTTTCATCAGAGCAGAAAAGCTTGTTTGTCGGGAAATATGGTCACATAGCTTATCTATTGTACATTGTAGTCAACGTCCCCGTCCTGGAAGCTTTAATACATTTCTGGGACCCTCATTATAGATGTTTCACCTTCGGAATAATTGATCTTACTCCCACAATTGAAGAATATCAAGCATTACTGAATGTCCCGTTGCAAAATGCCGACAAAGTTTATAACTATGACAAAAAGCTCACGTTGAAGAGAGCTTTGTCTAAGCTCTTGGGTACTGTCCATGCTTCTGAGATTGAGAAAAGTTTGAAAATTAAAGGGGGAAATGAGTGTGTGCCATTGGATTACCTCCTAGATCTCACCCAGAATTTCTTGAAGGAGGATAAAGGCATGACCCTTTACGCTCTGTGTATTTATGGCGCCGTGTTATTTCCAAAGATCCAAGGTTATATGGATGATAAAGTGATAAAAATGTTCCTTCAAGTCGAACATGGGGTTAACCCTGTTATCTCAATTCTCGCTGAGACTATCCGTTCTTTGAATCACATCCGAGGGTCTGGAAAAGGAAAGTTCATCGGCTCCTCAACTCTTTTGTGTATTTGGATTCTCAGCCATCTAAGATGTCCGCTAGATTTCAAGTGTCCTCAAGTTAAGTTCTCAAGTCCATGGGTGAAGACGAGGATGCCTATTGCAGAATTTGGAATGGCCAAATGGAATCCGCAGTTTCCCAAAAAAGGGGCTTGGCTCTCATACCTATCCAAGTTGAAAGATGAGAATGTTATTTGGAAAGCCCATTGGATGCCGTTAACACCAATGATCTACAGATGTGGTGATTTTCAATGGGTTCCGCTCCCGGGACCATGGGGTTGTACTAGTTATGCTCCGCTAATGGCACTCCGTCAATTATACATGAGACAGTTTGTCCCCACCACGCATGCATTGAAGGATATTGAGGTTAGTTATGATTCTCAAGAAATTGAACTAAAACTACAGCAGCTGATTGGAGCTTGGAAAATAACAAGAAGGATGCGAAATGAAAAGAATCGCATGAACTGCACAAAGGAGTATGAAGCATGGCTTGAGAGTAGAAACAAAATAATTATTGCCTTACCAATTGAGGATGTACCATCAGCCAAATCACTGGAAGTTCATCAAAAGATTGCTAAAAAGGAGGAGCTAGATGAGTTATATGAGGAGCGTCAAAAAGTTCTTGCCCTTTTGGAAGAAAACAGACGACTAGCAGTCGAGGCGAATTTGTCTGAGAAGCACAGAATCGAAGCTGAAGAACGACTCAAAGAGTTAAGAAATAAGGTTGAGGATCAGGCGTATCTAAAGCGGAAAAACTCAGAGTTGGGAACTGATACTCGCCAATTGGGCAACAAAATTAGAAAGATGGCGGAAGACAATAAGAACTTGCGAGGGGTAATCTACGAACAAGAGGATCAAATTGTGAAGTTAGAGAGGGAAAATAAACTGGTACGAGAAATTCTAGAAGAGGTGAAGGGAACTGTTGATAAGAAAAATGCGTACATCGTCGAGTTAGAAGAGCAATATGACGCCTTACGACGAATCGTTGATAATTTACAAGTTGATTTAGAGAATCAGAAACTTAAAAAGACTGAGTCAACAAATGATTCCGAAGAGTTATTGAAAGTCATCGCAAGCCTTGAGCACCAAGTTAGAGCTTATCAGAACGTGGCAGAAAGGTTGGCAAGAAACAATGACGCTAATGTTGATATACTGAGATATGATTATCAGTTGCTACAACAAGAGTACAACTCGATTCGACAACGATCTGGGCAGGCTGTGGAATGGCTTAAAGGCATGGCTGTGAGAGCGGGCAATTTGGCGGAACAAGCTTCATTTTTGAAAACAAATGTCTTGCCCATCCATCCTAATGGGGAGAACTTGTCTAAATTTTTAGAAGAGGTCAACCGGGATTTAGGTCATTTTGGTCGTTTTGTATGAACTCATGTTATAAAGTAATGTAATTGACTTCTACATGCTCAAATGTAGTGGATGACTCTACTAATTGAATGAAATTGGTTACTTTAGAACTTTCACTTTGCGCAGTATCATTTCTCATGCATAAGTTTACTCTCATTATTTCTTCTTTTATTTCTTCTTTTTATTAGCAAAAATCTACATCTCATTGCTTTATTTTTATTTTAAAATTTTTTTCCAAAGAAAGCCCGACAACTTCGACATCCCTATCGAACTCGAGCTCAAGTTAGGGTCATGGACGAGCAGGAAAGAGAGCAATCACAAGAGAAAATGAAGGAAGAGATTAGGGAGCTAAAAGAGCAAATGGCTACAGTCCTCGAACTCCTGGCCGCAAGAAAGGGAAAGGCCTGTTTTGAAAATCCGCAAGGAGCTCAATCATCACAAAATCAACTGCCAAACGATACTCCATTTTACCCTCATGGGTTCACTCCAACATATCAACGTCATCAGGTTGACCAGTTTCAGCACGCTTCACCACCAATAAATATCCAGCATCATTCATTTCCAAATGTCCAAGAAACAATGCAGACAGGAAAAACTGGGTACAACCCATATGTGATGGCATGTGGTCACAACCAGGCTTTCACTCCACAAGGCGAACTTGTTAATGAGCCAATCATCATAACCGATGTTGATGACCTAAAGATACATAAGCCTATTACCAAGCCAAGTGATGACCCACGATCGAAAGATAAATTGGAATTTCTGGAGGAGAGATTACGTGCTATTGAAGGTTCTGATGTATACGGTACCATTGATGCCACCCAATTATGTTTGGTCCCTGATGTGAACATCCCACATAAATTCAAACTACCTGAGTTTGAAAAATATGATGGTAGTACGTGCCCCAGAAGTCACCTTATTATGTACTGCAGAAAAATGGCTGCTTGTGCAAATGATGATAAGCTGCTGATTCATTTCTTTCAAGATAGCCTGATGGGAGCCGCATCTCGTTGGTATATCCAATTGGATAACCAACATATTCAAAGGTGGAAAGATCTAGCAGATGCTTTTTTAAGACCATATAAGTACAACATAGACATAGCCCCTGATCGTTTGGACTTACAAATTATGGAAAAAAAACCTACAGAAGGCTTTAAAGGATATGCACAAAGGTGGAGGGAGTTAGCTGCTCAGGTACACCCCCCATTGTCAGACAAGGAGATGGCTGGAATGTTTATTAACACCTTGAGACCTCCATTCTATGACAGAATGATTGAAAACGCTTCAAACAACTTCTCTGACATCATAGTGATCGGTGAAAGGATTGAGTATGGGATAAAGAATGGAAGAATTTTGGAAATTATATCAGATACATCGTCAGTAAAAAAGGGGCCTCCATTGAAGCGAAAAGAAGGGGATGTGCAGATGATCAATTCTGGGTACCCATCACAAGCTGTGAACCTGGGATCAGGATTTTCAAAGTATGGGGAAGGTCCCAAGTCTATGACATCATACGTGGATAATACCTCACAAATTCCGTACAATTATGACTCTCAACAATCAACATTTCAAAATAACCCAAGGCCCGATTTCAGACCACCGTCCCACCAGCAAAATATTGGTCAGGTTGATCAGCCTCTGAGGGGAAATAAAAATAATCAACGTTTGGTCCAATATGATCCAATCCCCATGTCATATACAGAACTCTTACCTCAATTGATACGGAATAATCAATTGGTGCCAATTCCTTATGAACCAATACAACCACCATACCCAATGTGGTATGATCTGACTACTCGCTGTGAGTATCATGCTGGGACAGTGGGACATTCGAATGAGAATTGCACGATATTAAAAGGTAGAGTACAGACACTGATCAAGGTTGGATGGTTGAATTTCAAAAAGGCAAATGGGAATCCAGATATCAATTTCAACCCTCTACAAAATCATGGGAATCCTGCCGTGAATGCAATTGAGGAATATTTTTCATATGGAAAGAGGGACGTGGAAGATGTGAGCACGTCAATGGAAACACTTTTTCATCTTCTTTCTAGAGCAGGGTACACCTACCCAACACGCTCAGAGGATGAGTGCGTTTTTAGGAAGCCTATGCATGACTTCGATTGTTTGTTTCATAAGAAGGTGACAGGGCATACAATTGAGGAGTGTGCTGATTTTAAAAAGGAAGTGCAAAAGTTGTTGGACGCAAAGATACTTACGATAAGTAATAAAGGAGAAAGGGAATACCAAGAAGATGACTCTTTAGTCCTCATGATAACTAAAGAATCATCTGAAGTTAATGTTGAAATGTCATCCTATATCCCAAAACCTCTCACAATACATTACGAGGAAAAGTCAACTCGCACCACTACGTCTTATGCTCCGATGCCTATCACCATTCAAATACCGGGTGCGTTCGCTTACAAAGATTCAAGAGCAGTACCCTGGATCTACGGATATGAGGTTATTACAAGCAGTAACGACAAACCCCAAGAGCTAAATCTGTCGGACCTCGATCTCCCCATAACTAATATTTCAGGAGTAGGTGGGATGACGAGGAGTGGCAGATGCTACACGCCGGAAGTTTTGAGAACGGATAAAAGCGATGTGTTTGAAAGGCAAAGGAAAGGGAAGGCCAAAGAAGGCGACAATGGTCATGAATTCCAAGGAGAAGTGCATGGCGGCCAAGTGATAGACCCAGATATAATAAGAGGTACGGAGAAAGAAAGAGCAGTGTCTGAAGAAGAAGTATGTGAATTTTTGAAGCTCATCAAGCAAAGTGAGTATAAGGTGATTGAACAACTTAATCGCTTACCTGCTCGCATATCCTTACTGTCACTCTTTCTGAATTCTGAACCACATCGCCAAGCATTATTGAAGGTTTTGAATCAAGCATATGTCTGTCATGACATTACGGTGGAAAAGTTGAGTGGAATTGTGGGAAATATTACCGCACCGAATTTTATCACTTTCACAGATGATGAAATCCCGGCCGATGGTACTGGGCACACCAGAGCTTTACATATATCCGTAAAATGTAGGGATTATATTGTTGCAAAAGTATTGATCGATAACGGCTCATCTCTAAATGTAATGCCAAGATCCACACTGGCAAAGCTCCCAGTGGACGCGACACATATGCGGCCGAGCATGATGATAGTAAGAGCATTCGACGGTACCCGAAGAGAAGTAATCGGAGACATAGAGATACCTATCCGAATTGGACCATGCATATTCAATATTGTTTTCCAAGTGATGGACATAAATCCAGCGTACAGTTTCCTTTTGGGTCGACCATGGATTCACTCTGCTGGGGCAGTACCTTCTTCCTTACATCAGAAGCTGAAATTCATAATGGATCATAAACTCATTTGTATATATGGGAAAGAAGATTTTTTGATATCCAAGCCAGCCACCATGCCATATGTCGAGGCGGCAGAGGAAGCATTGGAGTGCTTATTTCGATCATTTGAGATTGCGAACACCACGTTTGTTGCTAGTGGGAAACCATCTCCAACGCCAAACCTATCAAAATCATCTCAGATGGTTACAAGGTTGATGATCAAAGGGGGAGACCAGCCAGGTAAAGGGCTCGGGAGTGAGCATGAAGGCATAAAAAAGTTAATTGACTGGGACAAGAATGAGCAAAGGTTTGGACTTGGATATAGACCGAGCAAGGCTGATAGAGGGAGAGTGGAAGCTCAAAAGAAAGAAAAAAGGATTGCTAGGCTTGAAAATAGGGAATTCGATGTGGAAATGGCAATCATACCCCATATTTCTAAATTCTTTAGAAATGGAGGAATTTCATTCGAAGAACCGGTTATGGTAGAGCAGTACAACCTTGAAGATGATATCGCCGAGCTTTCAATATCCGCAATCCTGGGAAAATCATCAAGTTCAAGTACATAGGACTTGGTTTTTCGATACGATTCAGATCATGAACTTAACAATTGGGACGTCACCGAACTACCAATGCTTCTCGAGAATTTTCAAGAGTAATGTGTTCATGCCAAAATTCTAATGATTATACCCAATGCCTTAGGAATTTCATTGTTATGGGCCTATGTTCTCGTCTATTTCATGTCATCTTTTTGAATGAAAATCTAAAAAAACTTGTTTCGTCTCGTTTTTCTGATGATAAATATAATTTCAGTTTCTTTTTGTTTCTTCCTTCTATGTTTCTTTTTTCATTTCTGAAATGTTGTCCATACTCATGCTTTGTTTATTTTATTTTATTTTTTTTTCTTTCGCCTTCTTTTCATCCAATAATCCGATTCAGGTTCGAGAATGATGATTTTGAAAACAAGAGCATAAGCAACAACTTTGACAATCTCATTCTTAGCGTAGAGTCAGGTGAAAGCGATGAGGATAATTTCGAACCATCTTCGGAAATGTTAAAAATGGTAGAGACAGATGAAAAAATAACCCAACCATATCAAGAGTTAACAGAGGTGATAAATTTAGGATTGGAGGGAGAGACGAAAGAAGTCCAAATCGGCACTTCTATGACAAGCCAAGGCTGCCGAGAATTAATTGACTTACTCAAAGAGTATATTGATGTCTTTGCATGGTCTTACCAAGATATGCCAGGCCTTGACACTGATATCGTGGTTCATCATTTCCCACTTATGCCCGAAAGTAAACCAGTGCGACAAAAGTTAAGGAAAATGAAACCAGACATGCTGGTACAGATCAAAGAAGAAGTTAAAAAGCAAGTAGATGCGAGTTTTCTAGAAGTAGCAAAATATCCTGAATGGGTTGCTAACATAGCCCTAGTGCTGAAGAAAAATGGGAAAGTAAGGGTGTGCGTCGATTATAGAGATTTAAATCGGGCAAGCCCCAAGGATAATTTTCCATTACCCCATATCGATGTCTTAGTAGATAACACTGCGGGACATTCAACCTTCTCTTTCCTGGATGGTTTTTCGAGGTATAACCAAATCAAAATGGCTCCTGAAGACCGTGAAAAGACGACTTTTATAACTTTGTGGGGTACATTTTGTTATAAGGTTATGCCATTTGGTCTGAAGAATGCAGGGGCAACTTACCAGCGGGCAATGGTAACATTGTTTCATGATATGATGCATAAAGAAATCGAAGTGTACGTTGATGATATGATTGCCAAATCACGTCAAGGAGAAGATCATACGGTCACTCTACGAAAACTATTTAGACGGTTGAGAAAATTCCAGTTAAAGTTTAACCCGACGAAATGTGCATTCGCAACGTCTTCAGGGAAACTACTTGGTTTTGTCGTGAGCAAGGAAGGAATAAAAGTTGACCCTGATAAGGTTCGAGCCATCATTGATATGCCACCACCTCAAACTCAAAAGGAAGTTAGAGGTTTCTTGGGGAGATTAAATTACATAGCCCGTTTCATCTCACAGCTAACTGCAACTTGTGAACCTATCTTTAAACTTCTCTGCAAAAGTGATACAGAAGGATGGAATGATGATTGTCAAATTGCTTTTGAGAAGATCAAGCAATACTTGCAAAATCCACCCATACTTGTTCCTCCAACTCCAGGGCGTCCACTCATTTTGTATCTTACAGTGATAGAAAAATCCATGGGTTGCGTACTTGGTCAGCATGACGCTTCTGGAAGGAAAGAACAAGCAATATACTATTTAAGCAAAATTTTCACAAATTATGAGGCTAATTATTCGATGTTGGAGAAAACGTGTTGTGCATTGGCCTGAGTTGCTCATCGACTTAAACAATACATGTTATACCACACCACTTGGTTAATTTCAAAGATGGACCCTATCAAGTAATCTTTGAAAAACCATCACTTTCTGGACGGATTGCTAAATGGAAAATGTTACTCACGAAATATGATATTGTCTATGTCACGAGGAAGTCAATAAAAGGAAGCGTACTGGCTGATTATTTGGCAGATCAATCAATGCAAGATTATGAGCCTATGAAGTTTGATTTCCTTGATGAGAGTGTTTCAGTCATATTCAAAAATGAAGAAGAATCTGCAGACCCAGAATTGTGGATAATATTATTTGATGGTGCATCTAATGATGTAGGACATGGAATTGGGGCAATCCTCATATCACCTAAAGGAATTTTTTTTTCATTCACGGAAAAACTATGCTTTGA
Organism: Datisca glomerata; assembly: GCA_003255025.1. Classification (NCBI taxonomy): domain Eukaryota; kingdom Viridiplantae; phylum Streptophyta; class Magnoliopsida; order Cucurbitales; family Datiscaceae; genus Datisca; species Datisca glomerata. Next base: position 1,646,545 of record QANY01013125.1, on the reverse strand, counting down.
CTGTACAAATAATGTGCCAGAATATGAGGCATGTTCCATGGGAATTCAAGCAGCTTGTGATGTGAAGATAAAGAAGCTTCGAGTGTACGGAGATTCGCTATTGGTGATACGACAACTAAACGGAGAATGGGAAGCTAAAGACTCTAAGCTAATACCTTATAAAAAACATGTCACTAAGTTAAGTCGAACTTTTGAAGTGATATCATTTGACCATATACCCAGAGAGAATAATCAAATCGCAGATGCGCTGGCAACTCTAGCGTCCATGTTTGCTGTAGGCTTTAGGAAGAAGTTCAACCCATAAAAGTTGAGAGGCGAGATTTTCCTGCTCACTGTATGAGCATTGAAGAAGAGCCAGACACAAGACATTGGTATTACGACATCAAACAGTATATAAAGAATGGAGAATATCCATCCAAGGCTTCTGAGAATGATAAACGCACTATTAGAAGATTGTACATGGGTTTCTTCTTAAATGGTGAAATACTCTACAAAAAAACCATGATATGGTGCTCTTAAGATGTGTTGATGCAAGGGAAGCGAATCAAATCATAGAGGAGGTTCATGAAGGAATTTGTGGAGTTCATGCTAATGGATATATGATGGCCAAACAAATCTTGAGAGCAGGATATTATTGGTTAACTCTAGAATCTGACTGCATCAAGTACGCTAGGAGATGTCATAAATGTCAAATTTATGCGGATAAAATTCACGTACCCGCATCTCCTTTACATGTAATGGCCGCGCCTTGGCCGTTCTCTATGTGGGGCATAGATGTCATTGGTCCCATCACACCCAAAGCCTCTAACGGGCATCGCTTCATTTTGGTATCTATAGATTATTTTACCAAATGGGTGGAGGCAAGTTCTTATTCAAGTGTAACCAGAAGTGCGGTTGTTAAGTTTATTAAAAAGGAGATAATTTGTCGATATGGTCTACCTGGAAGGATCATCACAGATAATGGTACAAATTTAAATAACAAGATGATGAAAGAATTATGTGAGCAATTCAAAATTAAGCATCATAATTCGTCTCCTTATCGTCCGAAAATGAACGGAGCAGTGGAAGCAGCCAATAAGAACATAAAAAGGATCATAGAGAAGATGACGGAGGTTTATAAAGATTGGCATGAGATGCTCCCATTTGCACTGCATGGGTACCGCACATCAGTCAGAACATCAACTGGGGCAACGCCATTCTCTTTGGTATATGGCATGGAAGCAGTCCTTCCAATTGAGGTGGAAATTCCTTCCCTCAGAGTCTTAATGGAGGCGAAATTAGAAGAAGCAGAGTGGGTACAAACACGACATGAGCAATTAAATTTCATCGAGGAAAAAAGATTGACGGCATTATGTAGAGGGCAATTATATCAAAGAAAAATGATGCACGCATATGACAAAAAATTGCGTCCCCGATGTTTCAGAGAAGGAGACTTGGTGTTAAAAAAGATACTCCCATATCAAAAGGATCACCGAGGGAAGTGGACCCCAAATTATGAGGGACCTTTCATTGTCAAGAAGGCTTTCTCGGGAGGAGCTCTCATGCTAACAAACATGGATGGAGATGATTTACCGCACACGGTTAATTCTGATGCAGTCAAGAAGTACTTCGTTTGACCACTCTAAGTATGGGAAAATGAAGTTAAAAAAAATGCTAAAGCTGTCTCGAATACTGGAGAAATTCTTCTTACATTTTTTCTTCTATTTTTTTTTTTCCAAACCATCGTTTGTAAACACTGTTCATCATCAATGAAGAGCCTTTCTTTTCTTCTTTCTTTCCCAGTTGACAAATACATATACTTCATCTTCTCTTTATTTCCATTATTTCTTATTTCTCTTAGTTCTAAGATATCATTAATTACTCTTGAAATAACTCAGAAGAATAAACTTGGTCAGTTGAAAGAAAAAAAAAAAAATTGGAACTAAGAAAGGTGACCTGATTGTAAAGTAAAACCTAAAAAGTCATCACGAGGAATGTCAATATGCGCATGACAAAGGCCAAACCGAAATTGGAGGATTACCCAATTAGGAGTACAGAAGAGAAGCAGAGAGATTATTTACCACTGACATGGAGCCAAATACTGGAGCATAAACTAATAAATAAGGATGTATCATGTTCCTAAAAAATATGCTCGATACTTCATTGTGAGTCCATGATCCTAGGTCAAGTGTTTGTTCTAAAGGGTGTTGGATATGTTTGAAAATCATCATATAATTTTCTTATAAAAGTTCACAATCATGCATAGCATGCACGCATTCAAAATCACTACTTCACATTTATGTTCAAGAATTACAATTCATAGACATACACCACATTAGTTGTTTGAAAAATTCAGGTGCATGAATCACTTAATGATATTCTTTCGAGATTCACACATGACCTTCCAACATTTAAAGCATGCATTAGTCTAGCTTTTGTTGTCATGAGACTTGCATAAGTCAACTTCAACATCAATTAATGTGGTTAAATCGAACCCGAATTGAGTCGAGGTCGAAGCCCGGTGTCAGCGCCGGGTCCATTTCCTTTTCAATTAATGTGGTTAAATCGAACCCGAATTGAGTCGAGGTCGAAGCCCGGTGTCAGCGCCGGGTCCATTTCCTTTTCAATTAATGTGGTTAAATCGAACCCGAATTGAGTCGAGGTCGAAGCCCGGTGTCAGCGCCGGGTCCATTTCCTTTTCAATTAATGTGGTTAAATCGAACCCGAATTGAGTCGAGGTCGAAGCCCGGTGTCAGCGCCGGGTCCATTTCCTTTTCAATTAATGTGGTTAAATCGAACCCGAATTGAGTCGAGGTCGAAGCCCGGTGTCAGCGCCGGGTCCATTTCCTTTTCAATTAATGTGGTTAAATCGAACCCGAATTGAGTCGAGGTCGAAGCCCGGTGTCAGCGCCGGGTCCATTTCCTTTTCAATTAATGTGGTTAAATCGAACCCGAATTGAGTCGAGGTCGAAGCCCGGTGTCAGCGCCGGGTCCATTTCCTTTTCAATTAATGTGGTTAAATCGAACCCGAATTGAGTCGAGGTCGAAGCCTGCATCCACCCAGTTTCATTTTCCTTTTCAGATATCTTCGGTTAAATCGAACCCGACTTCGTCGCGGTCGAAGCCCGGTGTCAGCGCCTGGTCCATTTCAAATATCTCAGTTAAATCGAACCCGCATTGAGCGAAGTCGAAGCCTGTGTCTATCCAGGTCCATTTCGCTCCATCTCATAGAGCCTTATTTAGCCGAGGTTTCTATTCCCTATTTCATATATTATTGTACCGATCAAAATACTTATCTACGCCTTTGTACACGTTCTGAGATCAGAAGCGTGCTCAAAGGGGGGCAGCTGTAGATACCGTATTTTATCCGGCCTAATACATGAAATATACATGCTTTATATTTTGGCTCTTTTAATAATCCAAGACTATATGTATAATTTGAAAACTAATCCAATACTAAAATAAGAAAAGTGGTCCAAAGACTAAAAAGTAAAAATTGAAAAAAGAGGACTAAAAAATAAAAATTGAAAAAAAGACTAAAAGTAAAAAAAGGCAAACCCTAATTTTGCCTATAAATAGGAATGAAGTCTTCACTTAAGGGGAGGTCTTTTGGGGAGTAAAAAAAAGGGGGGAAGTCATTTTTTAGAGTGAGAAAGAGAGGGGTTGGAAAGAGAGGTGATTTTAGAGAGAGGAAGAAGTTCCATACTTCTATTATCTTCATCTTCTTTCCATTTCTTCTTCTCAAGGTAGCTTATTTGTTTGGTACATTTGTTCATAATATATTTTATTCATCTCTTTTCTTCATATGAATGTAGTTGATATCTTTTATATTTTTTTTATATACATAAGTGGATTGTTCATTCCCTATCATTTCTCCTCATTTAAATCTTAACATTTTAATTTTATGCTTTGATGATTTCTTTACAAGTTGGATATTGAGATGTCTTTGTCATCAACTTAATTAATGAGGATGATGATAAAGTTTTGAGGGGTGGAAAAATTAACCAAATGTGAATCAACCCTTTTAATGGGTTGAAAGTGTACATTTGATGCAAAGATCCCCTAGGATAATTTTCTCACACATAACAATGCATAAAATAGAGAGTAAAACCTCTATACAAGATTATGCAAATATCTAAGTTGTGAAACTTTTAATTTTCCTACAAATTTTTTTTTATTATGTTCATCATTTTGTGACACTTGTTTGAACTAATTATCATCCATGATCATCCCCTTTGCTATTTGATTAGCAATGACTAATGAGGGAAGAAAAGAAAAATGGTAATTAGTGGACTAAGTAGTAAAAAAAAATAGACATATTTATGTTAAAGAAATATATGGTTTATTTTTCATCATTGTTTTTAAATTTATTTAATAATATTATTATTATTACTATTATATTATATTATAATATATAGTATTATTAAAAAAAATGTAAATGGGATGCAACAGAGGAACTTTCCTCTGTTGCATGTTGATGCAACAAAGGAGACTTTCCTCTATTGCGTAACGCAATATAGTCTTTTACTTTATTACATAATATAGTCTTTTACTTTATTCTTGCATTTTTATAATCTCAACATTTCATGTTTTCTATAATTTGACATCCTATAGCTTATCTCTATTCTTTTACTTCCATTTTATTGTAATTATTAACATTAATTTCCTTTACATGTTTATTTATTTAGCATTTTTGCATCGACATGCTTATAATGCGATTACTGCATTATTTCCTTATTATCATAATTAATGTTTATGTATGCGTGGATTATAATTTTAATAATTAAATTTAGATTTTGTTACTTCTATTATTTAATTTTCACTAAAAAAATACCGACGATGAACTTTGAGATTTTTGGGATACCAAACTTCTCGAACTACTGAGGTGATGAGTTATTCTTGGGATACCGAGAATAACTCTAATAATGCTTTGATTTAAAAAGATATGAGAATACAAAAAAGGTAAATTTTTTTAATGGTCTTTGAACCACCCATTAAAAGTAATTTATTTTGTTCATTTCTATGATACAAAATTCCTCAAATGGGACATTCAAAAATAAATCTCTTTAACATTTGCCTTAAAATAAAAAAATGGATAGCATTTGATTAAATTTGGTAACTGTTTTATAATGGGTGTTGCGGGGTGCTAATATCTTCCCCACACACAAACGACTCTCGAACCAACTTTGAGTTTTCGTAGACCAAAAGAATTTTCATCTTAAAATTGGGTGACCAATCACACCCTAAATGATTGATGGCGACTCTAATTTTTTTTTCCTAAAACAAAAATGAATTTTTTTAATCGCCGCTCCGCGTCGCACGCACGTTGCGACAATCACTTTCAGAACGGGAACCGATATCTCAAGAATGAAGAATCATTATCTCCTGGACAGGACAGAACATCATAACAGAAATGAGGGTTCAGACTGACAGTCAAGTGGTTGTGATTGATTGGCCCGAACCATGAGGAACCACCAAGTGGTTATGACTGATTGAATTGCTGAGAACAAAACAGTTTAAAGGAATGAGCAAACTAAAGGAGCTCACACCTGAAAGTAATCCCATCAGCCGAAAGCATAGGGGATGTCATCATCCCCTTTATTATTATTATTATTATTATTATTATTATTATTATTATTATTATTATTATTATTATTATTATTATTGTAAAATCTATAAGTACATGCTCATGTAAAAAGAAAAGGGGGGCGAGGAAGAGACTTAAGCAAACCTCAACTAAAGACACTATCATTCCTCTCTCCTCTCATTAACAACTGTGTAAAATCCTTGACACAAGTGAATATCAACATTCTTCCCGTGGTTTTATTCCCTTTAAGAGTTTTCCATTCTCTCTTTATCTCTTTAAATTATTATCTTTATTATTTGTTCGTAGAGTATTTTTCATACCGAAAAATCATTTACACTATCAACATAGATTCATTAGTTCATAAGTATGGTTGAGTGGCCGTTTGCTCTAATTTCAATCTACCAACACATCAAGTACTAATATGAGTTGTTTTTAATGCAGTCTACAATTGTGTACAGGGGAATAACACAATGCCTTATAGAATCAAAGACATGACCTTCATCTTTCTCTGTGTTCTGATTTAGTTAAATGTCAATTGATTTGGTTCAGTTTTTGGTAGTTCTTATGTTGATTAATTTGAGGTAGGTATCAGAATTGGATTAGAAAGATTTAGCTTTTGCTTAATTATAATATTTTTTCAATGAATTTTCTTCTTGTTTATTGTTGTTGGGCCACCGATGATAGGTGTGTCTAAGATCATTATTAGCCGATCCTAATTTCCATGCTTGGTGTACTAATTATGATGATGTTCTTGAGTGCATTCATCAACTACATTTTCTCTTGTTGCTTCTAAAGACTTGATATAATTTCTTTCGATCAAATGAGATTGGATTATGATATTTCAATTTTATCTTGAATTGCACTATTTTTAATATTGCTTGATAATTAAGTTTGTTTCCTCATATGCTATCTACAATTTGTGTTCCCTCTCACATGGTAACTAATTGTGATGACCTTACATATATTAAATGTTTATGATCATCTTTACACTACGTGATATCATATGTATCAAGATTAGTAATTTGACCTTGCTATTTTTTCAAACATTATGAACATGTTGTTTAGGGTTATTGCTTCATAGTCTAACTCTGGTTTTGTTATTGTTAATTGTTATTGTTTGTTGTACTTATTATTGTTTTTACTTTTAAAATGGCGATTTTAAACTTTTCTCTTATGATATAAAAATGTGAGATTAATAAAAATGTGCCCCAGCGGCTTTGATTGAGCTTCTGATTTTACTGCATTTCCTCTATTTTGACATTTTCTTTCCTTGAAGTTTGCTTTCTAGGGTTGGAATTGTTTGAGTGCTAATATTCTTTTCGTTCTTAGTTTTCTGAGTGAAGAGTGAGATTTCTGTTGGGTCTTAGAAAGTTTTGATTTTGATTTCACTGTTGTTTAGAGCTTAAAAATTTATAAGATTAAAAGGTCATTCCATGCCCAATTTCGCTTTCTTCATTTTTAGTTTAAATTCAAATGCTTTCTTGTTTTAGGATTTTCAATATCCAAAGCAAAACAATCTATTAAAACCCCTGATTAGGAGGTTTTGTTTAAAATATATGTAAACCGTTAAGATACTAAAATTTGATTATGAGCTCACGTGAACAGAAATAGTGAAAGAGTGGGTCTGCTTTATCACTTTAATGTGGGGACTACTTAGTTTAGAGAGTTGATGATATTGGTGAGATAGATGGTTCTCTTTTCTTCATTTTAATTTTTATACACTTTTATCATTTTTTGTTTCTAGTGATTTGATAGATGTTCATGAAAAAGTGGGTATTGGTGAGATGAGTGGTTCTTTCTTTTCTTTTTTTTTATTTTTTATACAATTTTATCATTTTCTGTTTCTAATGATTTGATAAGTGCATATGAAAAATCATGAAAAAGTGAGTGCGCGGTTCTTTCTTTTCTTTCTTTTAATTTTTTATCATTTCTCATTTCTAATGATTTGACAAGTACATATGAAATCTTTCATGAAAAAATAGATACTGATTTCCCACATGCACATGTGGAAAATCATGAAAATGTGGGTATTGGTTAGTCAAATGGACGGTTCTTTCTTTTCTTTCTTTTAATTTTTTTTATATAATTTTATCCTTTGAATCTAGTGATTGTGAGCCCATGTGAAGAGAAAGGTGAAAGAGTTGGTCTACTTATCACTTTGAGATGAGGACGCTTAGTTTAGAGGGTTGGTGGTATTGATGAGATAGATGAGTCTTTTTTTTTTCTTTTGAACTTTTTTGTACAATTTTATCCTTCAAATTGTATTGTTTGTAATGATTTAACTGGTATACATTCATTGTTTGTATGAGAAATCATGAAACTCATTCTAAGTACACAGTGATTGCTTGTATGGAAAATCATGAAAACTTATTCTATAGGAGATTTACACGTGATCTGATTTACCCTCTGGTCTCTCCATTTTTCTATTATGTATTATTTCTATTTAAAAGCTTTTCATAATTTTTCTTTTGCTTTCTTTCTAAAAATTTCACTTTTTTTTCCTATAAGGTTTACATTTCTCACTCTTTTCTTTATTGATTTACATTTTTTTCGGCTTATTAACTCCTCCGATTGAGCTTCTAATATGTAGTTTTCAACAAAATTTCAAGTACTCATAATCTTAAGCTTGTGATTCTCTTACATTGTAATTTTTCTTTAACCTGTAGAGTTTCCATAGCCTAAAGTATTTCTTTTCTCAAGTACTTGGTAGGACCTTATTGAATCTTGTGATTGTCTCTAAACCAGAAAAATACTATACTCCATTTAGTCTCAAAGCTTGATCTTCCTCTCTTCAGGTATTCAATCTTCTCTAATCCTCTCTAATTGCTAATATATTAACATGTTACAATTGCACATGCATGGTAATTTTCATTCAAAGAGAACACAAATAGAGTAGTCTAGCAATCTAGAAGATAGAACTTGTGTATCGTCTGGTTCTAACAATAATAACTAAATACTTGTCATCTCTAAAAAACTAAAATTTAAAAAAAAAATAGGGATAATACACTTACATTTCTTTGTCTAATTGGAGATCAATTGTAGAAGTAAGATTTTCGACCACAACCGAACTTATATATATTTCTATGCTCTGTATTTCTATTTTCAAATAAGATTTCAATAACGTATATTATTTGTGTCTTACCTTGTTGATATGCTATTTATAAGAGAAGAATGTATCGTTAGAGTGATCTTTATATTTAAAATATAAGCTATCATTATACATTTATTATGTAATAATATCAAATAACATTTTATGTACGATAAATGTAGGAAGTAATTTCTGTTAGTTTTTAGTCAATTTTCATGCCACTATACTGCACCTAGAATATTTTCATTTTCTATAGAAAATGAAGTGGTGTGTATGTTTGCTAATACCATTGTTTGAGAATTCCATGTTATATTTTTTCTATATGGTATTTGGTTGTTGGAACAACCTACTTGTTGTTCATTTTAAACGGACATGTTAAAAATGCATGTATCTCTGTGAATTTTAGCAAGTGATGTTGATTTTATGATATATTAAAAATTATTATGGACTTATTAAGGAAATTAATCGAGTATGAAATTTTATGTTTATATCTTAGTTGACAATCTGGCCGGAACATTCAGGTTGTGGCAAAAAAATGAAACGGGATAAGGGGTATAATTTCTCGGCTAGAATTTTAGTAGGTTTCAGCCAGAACGGAGCATTCCAACCGAAACAGATGAGTTTCGTCCGGAATGAGTGAAACATGCTAAAAAAATAAGCAACCCAAAACAAAGACCCAATTGATTTGATCTGAATATTTGAGTGCCTACTGCCTATTGATTTAAGCCCAAGAGTCCAAGACCCAATTGAGAACGCCCAAACCCTCTGGTTCTTCTTCCTTTCTCAAATCAAAAACGCCCAAATCCTCTGCTTCTTCCTCCTTTCTCTTCGACGGACTGCCCTGCCCTAGAAGCCATTTTCGACGGACTACTCTGTTTCTGCTTCTCTTCAACGGACTCACCACTCGATCTCTCATCTCTTTCTTTTCTCTCTCGCTGATTCACTCTCTCTCAAAGGTATGAGCCGAATACTACTCGCTAACTCGCTTCATTTTTGTTCTGTCTTCTTCGTGCTTCATTTCTGTACATAAATCGTTTCTGTTCAAAGGTATGGTATGGAGCTCAGGCAGCTGGATTTTTGTCTTTCCGAAGTTGGTGTTGTTTATCCCATTTTTGTTTCTAATTTTGTCTATTAGTTTAGTTTTGTGTTTGTTTTGGGCGGTGGGGGTTTGATTTGGCTATTGGAAGTGTTGATTGAAGTAATGATAGGCTCTTTCTCTATATTGGTTATTGGATGTGTTGATTGAAGTAATGACTGAAGTTAAGTTTTGGAAGTTTTTCTGTATTGGTTATTTGAAGTTTTGTTTTTGTTCTGCTTTCTCTGTATTTTTTTCTGTCATTATGTACAAAAGCCTGCTGTTTGTGTATTGTTGTTAGTAAATACGTACATTTATTGAGTTTTAATGGTAGTTGCGTATTACTTGTAAATTATAACATATTCATTTATATTATATATAATAAATTTTATAATATTATTTTAGATGATTGAATTTTTTTTTAAAACGGAATACCAGAATATTGAAATATCCTAAATGTTATATTTTTCTAAAAAATTGAAATAGCGACTGAAACGCAATTGACTAATATGGTTTATAAAACAGAATACCAGAATATTGAAATATCCTAAATGTTATGTTTTTCTAAAAAACTGAAATAGCGACTGCGGAAATGATTCTAAACATCTTTACTAAATGATATTTGTTGTTTTTAGATAATTTATATTCTTAAAACATAGAACTTATTTAAGTTGTGCCTCTAATAACTAAAGGTTGGATGAAAAAGTCACCTATGATAAATTTAGAAACATAAAAGATCCCTTATTAGTTAATAAGCTTGAGGGAATTATGTGAGAAAAGAGAAGCATAGACATAATGCTGAGCAATATGTGAGGGAAAGTTCTAAGCCTCTTTATTATAATAAACCTATTGTTAAAAAATTCATTTTCTACCACATTAGATTACTATTCATGTTTAATAATTTTTTAGTAAGTTAAAGTAATTTTAACTTGAATTCATTATTTTTTTTGTTATATATGTTTGTTGAATTCATTAATAATGTATACTTTCTTAATGTTCACATTTTTAATTAAAGTTGTTGCACACATAATATATCCAATATGATTGTAATAAAAAAGTGGTCGAAACTCATGATAATTAAAAAACACATATTTATTATTAAATCGAAGACATTCAAATTGTGAAACAAGTCATCATCATTTTTCTATCTTGATTCTGTTACTACTATCTAAAAAAGCCCTTCCTTTCATTTTTTTTAGCTCCATAAGCATCAATGCTATAAATTTCTTGAATAATTATATATTTTTTTGCTCGATCTCCTTCCGTCTTTTGATCTAATTTGACCAGGAAAATGAATTCTTTGTTTTGACATAAAACAATATTTTTGTAAGTCATTTTCTTCATTTTTGTTAGCCTAACATTAGTAGTTGGAGGATATTGAAAAAATAATATCATGTGTAGCACAAAAAATGAGTTGAAATTGTACCAGACATGCCTCTTTAACATATTTTGAGATTTGACATCCAGTTAAAATCCAAAAATTGTCACAAAAAATAATATCATGTGTAGCACAAAAAATGAGTTGAAATTGTACCAGACATGCCTCTTTAACATATTTTCTTTGTTGTTCGTATCTCAATCCTTTGAAGTATGTTATTGAAAGTTGACTTCACAATTGCAACGTTGCCAATAATATCAGTAAAATATGATATTTACAGAATGATAATTATGATAATGAAAAAACATAGAGAAGATTATAATATAGAAAATTATGCAGTAATGTTATTTACTAAATAATTTTTTGCTATCATTTAGACTTTGAAAGTTATTGAATTCAACAAATGATTATTGCACAACAATAATTGGTTCATCTAATTCCTTGATGATTGTATTTGATAAAATGGTGATTTCTATCTCTTCATGCACATTAAGGAATCTTTTATCTACAGATCTTACATTTCCATGGGTAATGAAATAAGTTTTGTTTTTCTTAATCAGAGTATCAAACTTAGTTATGGTCTCGTTATACATCACAGCTTGCACCTTTGTTCCCTAAAGATATTAGAAATGAACAAGATATCTATCATGAAACAAAGAATTTTTAATGCCTTGAAAAAAGTTTTACCTCGTCATCCATCAATATGAGTTTCAAAATGTTTAGAGGGCTTTTTGAGTTTCTAAATGTTTAGATCCTTTTCGAACCACTAAAACTTTGATTGTCCAATCTTTTTTAAAAACCTCCAATTTTGAAATTGGAACAATTGATTGTTCTTTACTTGTCATTGTGTTTGTTTGGAAACGTAGATCTGGCAAATTCTAGGAGTGTGCATATGTTAAAAATGGTTGTGTTATTTATAGTGAATTATTTACTTTGAAATTATAATGAAGTGATTCAATTTTTGTAACTGGTTGTACTAATTGTATTGAAAATTTTTATAATTGATTCTACTAATTTAATTCGGTAATTATTGATTCTCATATTGGTAACTGACGATAAAATGATTATCACTTCACATTATTATTCTCTTGCATTTCTAATTCCATGACAATCTATTGTGGTTTTTTTTGGATGAGTTTTGAATTCAAAATAAATGAGAAGCTAAAGATGGGTTTAGTGAATTTTGTTCAGAAAAATCTTTTGACTCTCATTATATGTCTGACACAAATTCCGTTCTAATTTGAAAAATGATCAATAAGTTTATTATGTTAAAAATATGTTAGTTTATGAGTGAATAGACTATTGTTCATATAACTAATCTGATCCAATTATTTTCTACCCGAAACATAAGTCGACATGAGTTCTTTAGGATTAGGTGCATTATAGTTTGAATATGAAAATAATTTGATTTTAATGTTTCAGAATTGAGACCAAACGAGGGTAGTTTGGTATTACATGTCATTTAAATGATGTGAGTTTAAACTTTAACGGTTATGGGTGTTTTGTTAGTTAAACCTAACTTGGAAGAAAGTTTGTGTCATTTTTTAAACTAGAGGGCTGTAAGAGATTTTTTCCCTTATTTTTTATATTTTGTTTGAAAAATTTAATATTTTTATAATATAATGTTGTTAGAAACGTGTGGATGAATTCTAAGATCTATATCTATACATATCATATCCTACTGTATATAAAAGTAGAGATGTTAATAAAAATATTTTTCGACAATTTTATCCTCATCTTGTTTTGTAAAAATTTCTAAATTACTCTTTAACTTAATATAGTAATTATAATTTATAGTCTAATTTATATTAATTATACATGGTGAATGATTGAAAAATATTCTTTAGAAATTCAATAAAAGAAAAATAGTTGACAATTAAAATATAGTACAATGCAATATATGCGTTTAAAAAATTCATATATACTTTTAATTGATTTGATGAGGTGGTTGCGCTTAATTACAACTTTATTAACTATTTAAATATAATTGATTAATAATTTTAAGTTACTAAAAAGATGAATTTGATCGTTAAAGCAACTTTAAAGATATTAAAGGTCTAATTTATAACTATATTCTTCACGTGCAACACACGTTCTCTTAACTAGTACTAAATTAAACGACACTTAAAAAGAAAAAAAAACTTTTAATTGACATTCTTACTCTCTAAAATCTCTTAAAATAATACAAAATCTAGGGTTTTCAACTCCATTCTCATTTAATTCATATAATGAATTTTTAATTTTTATTTAATAATAATTCTTCTATATATTGTTTGGAAATTTTAATACTTTTATAATATAATGTAGTTAGAAACTCTAGTATTAATGGTAGCAACATACCATTTTTTTTTATTTTTTTTTATCAAAGAATCTTATAAATAATCCATCCTCACTTGATACACTTTTGATCAAAAGACGTGATTTTATAAAATCTAATTTTATAAAAGCTTTGTAAAGATGAATCACAAGATCTCTTATTCAACTAATATTATTACTAAGTCAATGATAATTTCTTTGTTAAAAATTTATAAAATTAAATATCATGTAATATTTACGTTGTCAGAATAAGAAATTTTTTTATTAAATTTTAAGAAATACATAATATATTTTTGGATGAGATAAATTGTCACTTATGATGATATAATCATTTCTTGATAACATGAAAATATAATCATTGTCAATATTGTTCAAATAATGTTATTATGCAGTATAAATTAAACTTTAAAAACATTAATGTATTTATTGCTATTATTATTTTACTTTTAGTTTTCTTTTTCTTTTTTTTACCAAAGTGGAACATCATAAACAATTTCAAATGGACAATTTAGTGCACTTGATCTGAGATTTACAACAATCTTCAAAGATAATGTATTTATTGAAGGTTAATATTAATTTCAAAATCATACATATATTTTAAACTGGTTTAACGTGTGTAAAGCATGTATTTCTCGGCTAGTATATTTCAAAGTGACTTAATATGAAGAAATTTTTTATTTCTCATTTTACCGCTTTGGTTTCCTATATTATTGAAACTAATTTGAAATTTACTTTAAATTCTACTCAAGTATTCAAATTTATTTTTCAAAGTACATTTTTTTGGATAACCAGGTGTCCAAGACGTTCGTGCATAACTAATCTCATGGAACTAGTGTATCATGCTCTCAGAAGTTTTCTTAAATGAGTTAGAATACACTACTACAATTTTGATCTTAAATGACGGTGAAATCTTGTCATTATGACCCTATAATGACGGTTGACCGTCTGTCATCTTTACTCTTTTTTAACAAAAATCGTCATAATAGGGCACCGCGAAAATCAATTAGATGACGGGGAATTCCCGTCATCATAGGTTTCACCAAAAGCATTTAGATGATAGGGAATCTCCGCCATCTAATGTCCAAATTATTTTTAAAAAAACTATCATGGAAAGGAAAAAATACATTTCCATGGTAGTTTTTTCATTTAATTATCTTTTCTGTGATATCTGTTCCTGAGATTGATATATGTTCTTGAGATTGATATCCATGTTAACATACATGCATTATCTCCCATGAGTAGCAGGAAGGGGAAACTCAGAATCCTATAACCTTAATGTAATAAAACATGACAAGAATATCCTTTATCTACACTCCTTCAAGCACTAACTTTTAACATAGAAATTTGAAACATGAAGTTAAGTGATAAAGAACACAATTCTTCCCTTCTTTCTGCAACACTACCTCTTGCGGTTACCACCAATTTTTGTAGATTTTCTTTGTACTCCAATGGAAAATCACCAATGAAATAGAACTTAAGTCCTTACAAAACTTTGGTGCCTATTTAAGGGGTAAAATCAATCAAAATTTCTTACACCGTTAAAATTTATGGATAAAGAATCACCAACACATCATTAACTACTCACCCTTATATTATATTTTATTTATAGAATATTAGATCTCACTACTAACATTAAATTATGACTAATGTCAAAAGAAGTTGAGATCTTACTACTATCACTATTTACTACGAACATGTGGTACCAGATAATTAGACTACATTAGCAGTAGGGAAGAGCTCTTACGCAGTTGGTTAACACACAAGTGTTCTTAACTATAACTAATGAATAAATGAAAATGATTGAAACAATATCGAGTTGGCCAATGCAATGGAAACTAGAAAGTATCAGCACAACTTAGAGTCAATCTTGAGAATTCATCGTCCATTAAGAGTTGCCATGAGCACTTTAAATGTTTGGTACATGCACCATTCTCGTCTGTAGCTGCTATCACGTGAGTTACATCATGTCTCCAAAACTTAGACACTGTTACATCTGTCATATTTGCAAACTTGACCAAAATACTTTGGACAACCAGGAGGAAAGGGAGTGCCCATTACTAAAGTGTCAATTTATTATGCAAAAGCTTTTAAAAACATAAATAGAACATGCTTGGAGACCTCTTTCTCCAAGTATTAGAAAATGCTTACAATCTTTTCACTTCAAGTAAAGAAGAGAGCAGTATTCTTCCCAGAAAATAGAGGAATAGGATTGATTTTTCTATATAAGCGTTCATGCCCTCAACATGCTAAGAAGGGTATGTTGCAGTTTAACTTTATCCAATTCCTAAAGTAAATTTTTACTAAACATTCAATAACCTAAGGCAACTGAGTTAAAAGAACAATTTGCTCATTTGTGTCAGCGGTGTCTGATTTCTGATAGCAGTATTCTTCCTAGACTTGGACTTCTCATTTGGAAATCTTACTGAAGAATGGGAAGGACAAAGAACAAGGAAGTCATCCTGAAAGAAAACAAATAAGAAAATATGTTTTCTACTGAACAATACATAACTTCACAACTTAAATAACAAGTTAAATCTGACAATTATACATAAACATTATTTAACAGAAAATCAAAGTGCATCTCGCAATTCCAACGACACCCTGATATTTCCATTGCACATGGAAAATGATAGCTTCTCATACATGTTTTCATGAAGCTGGCGAGGGTAGCACCTTATGACCCATATTTACTGCACTTAAGCTTTGCACCCCTTGCCTGTTCAGACTCTAAAGTTTTAACGGTTTCATCAACATAATAAACTTGTGGTGCCCTACATTTCAAAATTGTCTAACTATTAGTTGAAAATAGTTATACTTCAACACCAAGACATGTTTTCTATGCATATGTGACATACCAATCTATGCATGTTTTGTGAACATGTATTACATTTGCAAGGTTTGCCTCATTTCCCATAACCAAATTCCCATTTGCATAATGCAGCATTGGTCTAGTAGCCTAGAAGAATTCATTAGGAAAGTGTCAAATGATCAACACTGAAGTACTTGTTGACTCTAGTCAATAGTAAGAGATATGTCAGATATTGTAAAACATATCTCCGATATTTTAGAAGACTGACAAAATGCATATGTAGTTGTCCCAAACGCCTCATATGCAATTGTTAGAGGCTTCTCACTAGCAAAAGGGACTCCTTATATGTTTTTCGATTCTGAGTATGAAGTCATTGAAACTCTAGACTATAAATTTGAACAGTCGTTATCCTCATTTGTTATTCCCAAATCTAATTGCATAATGTTCATTTTCTTATGTCTCTTGACGTCCCTAAAATGGCCTTCAGTTTCAGAAAGAGAAACGGAATGCCTTGATACAATAATATCATGATTGCAGTTACTTAGAGTAGGCCTCTTGCCTATTAAATTTTCTGAACTCTGAAAAAATTGAACAGAAAATGTCATAATCTAAATAAATTATATCTTGAAGAAAATAACTATCAACACATGATAGGAGAACTGTTAGAAGCACACATTCTCACATACTAGCTATCTAAAGAGCAATACTGACATTATGGGGTAAAGATTGTATGCTCCAATATCAAATCCTTGATCGACGAAACATAAAATCATTGAGTTTTGGAAAGGAAGAAAAGTATAACAGTCAGGGCATATTCTTATTTGGGTGAATGCTGAGACATGGTCATTATCTTGGCCTTTGTTCTCATGATCTACATCACTAACACCATGTAGACAATCAACAAAACTATCAACAGTTGAGCATATATGAATTCTCCAAAACAAAAGATGATCAGAATCATGCTAAGGACTTTGACAAGCATACACATCAATGTAGAAAATTTCTAGGGAAAAAATAAATAAGATATTATGGGCAAACAAGTAGCAAGTTTAGAAGTAGTGTAAAAGACAATCTTAATCGACATATCTAAATTGGATTAATATGTGCATAAGTGCAAGAAGATGATAACAGTTAAAAAATTTATTAAAATGAAAATTAGGGTATGGATGATACCTGACAGAGAATGAGAGAACCGTGTAAGGGAAGGAGAGTTTCGAGAGCGATGTAGGGACGCAGATATGAGCTTTGAGTGTGCAGAGACGCAGATATGAGAGTGTGCAGTTAAGCTTTAAGTGGGATGGAGATCTGAGCTGAGATGGACACAAATCTAAAATGGATCCACTTTGGGAAAAAAATCAAACAAAACCAAAATCAACATAAGACTAAAATTTATGAAACTCCAAGATCATATCCTTCGATGGAGGGAGAAAACTCTCATTGTCAAAGAAGAAATCATAGAAATAGAGGGCGATGATGTGAGGAAGGAGAAACCTTTGCTCGACGAGTCGCTAGCTCAAAGTTCAGGACAAAACCTTGCTTGAGTCGCGGTTGAAGATCACCCTCTAAGCTCGCCTAGAAGCCGCCGTGAAGTCTCATGGCACGCGGTCAGGAAGAAGGAGCTCCAATCGCCAGTCACCACTGCTGTCAAAAGAGAAGAAAAATAACATAGTAAAAGTAAAATTAAGGTTATATTGATTATATAGGATAATATTTTCGTAAATAAAGTGAACTTTGAGATAAGTAGTTTGTTTTACACCATAGAACAATGACAGATTTTTTTTCACTGTCATAATAAAAAGTTATATTGACAGTCTAAAAATTAGTTGTTATGGTAGAGAACACATTGATGATAGCTAATTTTCAAACTGTCATCTTACCCCACCCTGCACTTTTTTCCTTTGATAAATTTTAGAAGCTGTCATTGTATCATATATGTGACTGTCATCTAAAGCCAAAATTGTAGTAGTAATAAACTGTAGGCTTTCACCTGGGGGCATGGCCCATCAAAATTATTTGCATATAAGAGAATTCAAAACTATAACCTAGAATGATGCAAACATCTAAGTGCATTCACCATGTAAACAAACCTCATAGAGTTAGTTCATTTTTATATTGGTCATGAGAATCACAATCATATTATTAAATTGAGTATCTACATCGTTAGGTTGACCAACCATATATATCGTTATCGTCGCATCTCCCACATGGTTAATAATTTTATATTTTTTTCACATCAATATTACATGATTCATGATTATATTTTTAGTTTCTCTAATTTTATTTAATTTTACGCATTGCACAAGCACCTATCTAGTGAAATAAATGTTCTTTTCATGTACAAATGAACAGTAGAAATCCAATATATCTTCTTGTATATTTTCAAGTACGTCTGATCCCTTGTTTCAAATTATCAAGATTGCTTCTTGAACGAACCATCTACACACTAAACTTGATCCCCTTGCACATCAAAATATTTACAGCCAATCCCAAGTTCCACAAAGTTCACTAACTTTAAAGTCTCTTTTGAAGCCATTCCATAACCCATTTTACTTTTAAAATATTTATGAAATTATTTGAATTAATGAGTTCGTGCTGAAAATTGAGAGACGTAGTGTTACATAATCTAAATAATCAAAATTTAATATGTTAGACATCTCGTGTCAAATTTAGTGCATGAGGAACCAAAGATAAAAAGTGGTAGAATAAGATAAGACTTGTATGTAAATGCTAAAAATTTATTGTTAATTGAGATGTTGTGCGTCGCACAATGAATTTATGATCCTGCAAAACAAAGAATAATCGACAAAGAATTATCTCAACCTAGCATAATATGGTCTAATGATCAAGTAAGTGGAATATGTTTTGCGAGATTGTATTGGACTCAGAGATCATATCGTACCGTTTTAATGAGGGTCACCATCTATATAATAATCATGTACTAGAACTGAAACTTTGCATTTTTTTTAAACCATGGCGATTTACATATTTTTTAAGGTTAAAATGTAAAGTATATCCCTACACTTTTATTGCAAGACATACCCCTACACTTTCTAAATGACCGATTTAGTCATTGTACGTTCTTATTTTCACCAAATAGATCCATTTTTCACAGATTTCGTCTAATACAAACAGAGAGGGGATTTAACACATTAAGCCATTTTCTTATCTTCATCTTCTTCGTAGAGATAACCACCATTGAAGGCTTATATTATCTGAGATGGTATATTTTGAATAAAATTCTTTCACCTCTTTTCCTAAAGCAATATAAACTCTATCTTCCATGGCAGCACCACTCTATCCTCCAAAATCTCTCTGTCAGTGCTACCCGTGATCTCTGAAAAGTTAGAATACATGTCTGTCGCACCAGACATGATAAGAAACTCTTGGGAATTTTTTTCTATGAAATTCAACACTGAAAAATTCTTCCTATGCAATCTACCATTTCCCTTTCTAGAGCTAACAACAATATTTTTCCTCTTCAATTAAGCCGTGATTACCAGAACTTTACACAGGAAAATTTACGAAAATTACCTTTTAGGAAAAGGTTCCTTAGGAAATTAAGCTTTTTAGAATAAATTAAAGAAGAAAGTTTCCTGCATTCAACAAGGAGAGCATACCGAGGAGCAGACTGTTGACTATTGAAGGATTTTAGAGAAGAATTTTTGGACCATTGAATTAAGATGACACACAACTTTTCAAAACAGTTTTTAGGCAATTTACCTCATTCTAGAGAGTTGATTGATCGATTATTGTGACTACAAGTCACTAATATATGAAAAAATTACATTTTGTCTTCATATTAATGGAAAAACGTGATTAACTATGAGATGGAGATAGAGATTTAGCATGCGATGAAGTACAAGTGAACGCTAGAATAGAACATATGGAAGAAAATAGATTCATGATATCTATCTCGATAGAACAGAGTGAAGAGAATGAGTTTTAAAATTTTTTATAAGCTATCCCTTTTCTTCCATGGCTATCCTACCAGATTTTCTATTTTTCCATGGTTAAGATCCCCTCTCCGTTTCTCTTAAACAGAAATAGTGAGAGAGGGATAAAAAAAGGTTTAATTAAACAAGTATAAAGACCTAAATGGTCATTTGGGAAATGCAGCAGTATGAATTACAAAAACTTGAAAGTGCAGGGGAGTAAATTACATTCTATTTTTTTAGAACTAATTTTTACATATTAATAGCAGTGTTTTCAAAACAGTTTCGTAATCTATACTATATAAATGTGAGGATGTTGAAAAAAAATATCTTATGACAAATTTTTTCCTCCTTCTTAATTCAATTTATATATGTGATTCATAAATACTAAAATTAAGTATTAATTATCTAAGTTAAATGCTATTTTTTTGAAACTTCTAACTCTCAACCTAAAAATTAAATATCATAAGGCTAATTATTTAGTAAAACCTCTTATCACTTTTAGTTAAAATACTTCCTCCGTTTCTAAGAAAAGTTTGGAAAAAGTTTTCTGACTTTAATTACTTCATAATTAGTTTTTGTTCAACAATTATCCATTATATTTAATTCAAAAAATAGTTATAAAAATACACTTCTCTTCGTTATAAGATTTAAACTATCAAATGATTGATATCATATCATATTATATCTAAATGTGAGGATATTAGAGAAAAATTTCTTGGACATTAATATCCTTTTATATTTTATATGTACTAAATTACCCTCAAATAGTGTAATGTCCATTAATTGAAATTGGTTTGTTGACAAAATTCAGTATGTTAAAGACTTTATTCAATTCTTTCAATTACATTTGTATATTCACAAATGCTTTAGTTGATACAATTCGAATGACTTTATTAATTAATTGTCTAATATGAAAGCTATAATACTCTTTTACATATAACTGTTTGGGTGTGTGATGACCATATTGTATCTTATTATATATTCTTCTACTAAATGGTGAGAATACATATTATTTATTCTTGTTTTGAAAATTTATTTAGAAAACATATAAGTCACAAAATTAATAAAATGTTTGAATAATAAATATTGATTTTTCATGCGAACGAAAGAGTTTTCATCATCAAGATAAACAATTGATAAAATTGAAGATGTAAGGAATATTTTAATTAACTATAAAAAAATAAATTACTCATTTAATCTTAAAAGTAAAGGCAATGATTCATCTTGATCTATTTAAGAATAATTTAATTAGCTATAAAAGAATAAATTACTCATTTAATCTTAAAAAGAAAGGCAATGATTCATCTTGATTTCTTTTTATAAAAAATGTTTCATTTAGTTATGAAGTTTGATCAAATAATTCATTTACTTAATGTTTAACTTTGGGATCATTCATTTTATAAAAATATTAAAAGTGCAATAAAAATTGTTGAAATGTCCACTGTTGCATAAAAATAAATAGAGAAAGAATAATAAAAAGATAAGTGGGGAATTAAAAAAAAATTACTCTAACATTTTCTTAAGAGAAATACAAAGGTTTCATTATAAGCTTAGTAAAGTAAGGAATACTAAAGTAATACTGAGAAGTCAACCTTCTATGATTTAGCAATATCAAAAACTTCATGTTGAGTATATTTTGTTAATTTTTAATTGAAATTACATATTTTTGTGATTATAACAACTTCAGTGATGTCAACAATTTAGAGTCTTAAAATGAAAATTTCACTTTGTTTCATATCTAGTTGCACCACACGTTGTTTCACACATCATATCATACGTCTAAAAGTTTGGATGTTCGGGAAGAAATGGACAAATTTATCCTCACTTTTCACTATAAATCACTAATTTGTTATTTAACTTACAATTAAATAGTATTTTTCAGGTACGGACGTCCGTAACTTTTTTCACAAATGTCTAAACAATTCTTGTGACCATTCATGTTTGTCATCATTAAAAATTAAAAAACACTTTTACTTCCTATTGGTACACTGTTTCTCTAGAAAACAAAATTGATGTATTTTACTTTTTAATATATTAGTAAATTAAAATTATACTTAATTAAGAAAACAACTTTTATAATGGTAAACTTTTACTACAAAAGAAATGTGCTAAGTAGTTAATTATTCAGAGTAGATTATTTGTTCTCTAAATTTAACTTTAAAACTATATTCATAAATAATATGCCCCAATTCTCCTTCAAATATTTCTCATTGATTAACATCATATATCTTCATGTTTCTTCACTTTCCAGTTTCTACCTGTATAATAAAATGTTCTTGAAAATGAATCACTACATTCCTTACTACTTTCTCATAAATTCGCCTAAAAACACATCATAAAAATTTAATATTTATCGATTGTAAAATTTTTTTTACATATAACGCAGATATAAAAAAACTAGTAAAATAAAAAGGAACTAGATTGGGTACACAATAAGTGGTTCCATTTTTTCAGTTTGAGTGACAGAAAAATTGAGCTTAAAAAAATAGGAATCCAGTCAAATAATGGGAGATGTTGAAAATTTCCAATTAGGTGTGAGGTAAAGAGGGGTAATTAAGTCATTTGGATGAGTTGTAATGGGATCAGGGTAGAGAATTCTGAAATTTAAGGATGAGATCTAGTTATCAAAACTTCTTTCCCCATAGTACATTTTTCATTAAATCTCGCCATTGATTGCGGTGGGCTCTAGGGAAATCCAAGGACTCAGAGAAAATCTAACGGATATAATAGCTTGAGAAAGTGAATCATAGCCGTCAATTACATTTCGAAAACCCTACAAAGTAACCAAGTAAGCTTCTCATTATATGTGAGTTGGAGCATCACCATTGCGGCTTCAACAAGGTCTATAAATATCTCTATGTTCATCGTTCTATCTCGAGCTTGAGGTAAACATTTATCTCAAGACAATGAACTAGTTCAGTTGCATTAACGGAAACAAATATTTCTATTTCTTTTTTTTTGTACGATAATTTATCGGTCGGTTGAGTCTGTAGAAATTGAAGTTTTTGTTTGTACTTAATTTTCTCTTGTGTAATATTAGAGTTGTGATTTTCATTTGCTAGTTTTATCTTTTATTTGCTCCTTTTGGGCTTTATATCTTGGATTCTTCTGTTGGATAAGTGGAAATGGACATACGTTCAAGTAAACTGCGATTTTGTGAATCAGAAATTCTAATGCTTGTAATTAATTTAAACTTTCATGTTTGATGAATCTAAATGTCATTTTGAATGTGGTTATCCATTCTTGTGCATGCATGTGTGTGCGTGTCTACATATATATATTTTTATGGTTATTTTGCTCATACTTGTCATGTTTATCATTTTTTCTTGATCAGTTATTCGGACATAATATTTACAACTCTAATTCACAGTCTAAATTCAATTCTCAAATTTGTCAGTTTTGTGCATGTTGTTCATTTTGAATATAACATTTCATTTACATCTATGTATGTGTATATATTTTGAATATACTTCTGATTTATTAGTAATATATATAACTACGTTTACTGATAAAAAAAACGTCTATATATATTTCTTGTACCAATGTCTTTGTGCTAGCAAGTGTATTCATATCCTTCCTTTTCCATATGATGATTAAAATGACACTCTAAAAGAATGTGCAAGTATACATACATATACATGTAAATACAATATGTATATATAGAAACATATAATATCTTTTATATCCATATATACATAAAAAAATATACACATACGTGTAAATATAATATTATATATATATATAATGATGATCAGAGTTAGACTGGGAGAGAGATTGAGAGAGGAAGAGATGATGAGAGAGAGAAATGGTAATTATTTAGATAATTATGGAATTTAAAGAGAGGGAAGGTATATTAGTAACTACAAATATAAAAACACATTTAATTTAAATCAAATTGCTAGAATAGATAAATATTTTCTAAAGGTCCCATATTTGATGTTTTAAAAACTTGTGATGAAATTGTATTTAAAATGAAAAACTTGTCGAGATATCATCAATTTTATAACAAATATAGTCTTCGCTTCTAGAGAGACAAACTCTCACCTCTTTTTAGAAACCTCATACCCTAGCCGTAAGAAAACCCAATCAAGGCTTTGTCTATGAGCCGAGCCACTAGCTCCGGTGAGCTTAGGGGCTGGGCTCCGTCATTCCATTCTAAAGATTTGTCTAGATCCAACGTATTTGGCTAGTTGCATTCTCTCTTAGTCAAGGGCATGCGTTGGTTTGGTCGGGGGAGGAGATCCTCCGTTTTGAGTTTTGGTCTGGGTCAACTAATTGTTCGTTGGCCTCTTGATTAGTCTATTTGGTTATCTGCGCAGCTCTGAGTCCCCATCCTGCTTCCTCAGTACGATCAGCGTCTTGGGGTGGATTTGGGTGATCGTATAGTAGCTCTAAGGGTAGATCTAGATCATTCCATGATCAGGTGTCATGGAGGACTGACTTACTGAGAGATAGCCTCGTGCTTGGGGGAGGCTGGATCTGTTGGATGTTAATCCAATGTTAAACTTATGTGTAAAATAATTATGTATTGCAGACTGTTAAATAAAAATAAACTCAATTAAAAATGATCAGCTAAAGTTTTGGATAACTGATATTTTGATGTATCTGATAGGTTATGGACCATTTAATGTGTAGAGACTTTTGAGGTGATTTCTATTTTTATGATGGGCTAAAATAAAAATACTGAAAAATAAATTATCTATAAGTGATTATGGTCCTGAGGTCACACAATTAAGGAAAACCGTTTTATTCTTCATAATATCTCATTATTAGAGAGAAAATAAATAGGCTTAATAAAAAGAGACTCTCTGATAGAGAATCGTATAGATCTGGAAGGTAAACCATTCGACTCTAAACATCGATCTAACGTATGAGTTAATGGAGTTTATTGAGATACGGTTTATACTAAAAGGAATTTTGAATCTAACAAGTGGTTTGAGAGCTATTCATGTTGAATCATTGAGAACCGAACTATAAGTTTAGATCCATGATTATATCTGTTTTTATGTTTACGTTACGAAATTCTTGAATTTAATAATTTTATACTAGAATTATTAGATTTGAGAACGGTTTTCCGTTTTGATGTTGTTTTATTGATGATCTAGGATTCAGATCTAAGAACAATATTTGGTTAAATAATTAGGAATTTATTTGGTTTTGGAATCACTGGCCAGTGGTTTCGCCGTTGCCGGTGATAAAGTGACGGCCGCGCCGGCAAAGCAAAGTCGTGACCTTGTCGAGGCATAGGAATGAAGTTGCGGCCTGGTCATAGGGTCAAGAACAAAGCCAGGGCCTGGCCGCGACTGCAGGAAAGGCCCCTCAGCTTTGGTCACGGCTGACTGCGAAGAGTCGCGACGGCAAGTCCCTTAGGAATAGATGCCCTAAGGTTTAACCAGTTCACGGGTCAGGTTGACCCATGAACATTAAGACCAATTGTAGCTTAGGCCCACAGTTGAAAGATTTAAAAAAACTGGGAAGACTGTGGGTGCAGGAAAGATTGTGTGCCTAGCCCACATCCATCAGGGAAGGTCTAGGGAATGCCACACCCAGATGTTTTCAAATAAAAAAACATTTTAATTATTTTATAAATTAATTAATTTTACAGATTATTTTTAAAATTAATTTCAGGAATCGTAAAATTAATTTCAATTTAAGAATTTTCAAATAAACTATTTTTTATTATTTTTGAATTTTTGGTTAAAATATTTTTAAAATAATTTTTAAGGATCCCAAAACTAATCATTTATAATTAATTTAAGGTTAAATTTGGTACAACTTTTAATTCAAACATTAGTATGTTATATATTTTAAAATGAATTAGTTGAACCAATATGTCGCTAAAGTGACATCTCTTGTGAAAATTAATTTCTCTTGAAACATAAAAAGTTATGTGTGTGTGTAACTTATGTGAATATTTACTGGCTCAAATGGAGAAAAATATTTGACAGAATTACATATGCTCATGGGGTAATAATGTTGAAAAATGCGACGCACGCGTGATGGAAGCGTGAGGCTGTTAAAAAATTATTAAAAAATAAATTTTTTTATTAAACGAAAACAAGCGCGATGCAACAGTTTCTAAAATAAAAATAGCTTTTATTGAAAACTCTTTTCAATAAGGATCTATTATATATTTATATATTAAATCTAAGACGTACATGGATAGTAATCATATATCTCTTGTAGTCTATATCAAGCGTTGTCACAAACCAATGATCCTACCTTCCCATGAACAACAGACTTCGAGATCCACATCAAGACCTCTCAAGCCAATTCTCAAATACACTAGAACATGTGTGGGCACATAGAATAACTCAAAAATACTTTTTATATCTCTAGATGTACTTAACACATGAGATATAGAGATTTACTGAGAATGATTAATTTAGTGAGACAATCATCTAAGAGAATACAATGATTATTATTTCTGAATATTTTATTAATTTTTTTAATCGCAAAGAAAGATCACCATGATAGCAATTGTGTTCTCGACACGCTCTCAACACTGATGCCAATAGAATAATATATATATTTCCTAGATAATGGCAAATCAGATATATATAGGGATAAACTGGAAATATTTCAAAATTACCATTTGCAGTGGGACCCACTATAATTTGTGCACACTGTAGTTGCCGTGAGCCGTCACAATGCCTTACGACACTGTGTGTCACGACACTACTATAGTGTCATCTGTCACTAAAATATTGCATGCCCACTACTATAGTGTCATGTGGCATTACAGTAGTTCTTGTCAATCTCTGATTCTCAATCAGTGATTGACATGTGGTAATTACTGTGAATTAAATATTTATTTAAATCAGATAAATATCTAGATAACAATTAAATAAAAAATAACAAATCTGATTATTCATATCAACTAACATATCTTTTAGTTCACAAATAACAGATTTAGTTGGTTCAAATTTTGAATTATTATCTAATAATAATTCAACTTTATCCAATTTCACAAATTATATATACTTTCTCACTTATCGATTATTAAAAAATATTCGATATAATTATTTATATATAATTTAAAAAAATTTAATATAAAAAAATTTAATTAATTAATTAATCACACATAAATTATGTATTTGTCCCAGAATAAAAATTTCTTTTGCAAGTCAGTCATTTTCTCATGTCCTGAAATATTCACACCCTAGACGGCGAAGTACAGAGGTAATTTGGGAACCATAGACCTATAATCTTAAGCTCCAATAAATCAGATTATTAATTAAACTCTTTAATTAAATAATCTTATTATTAATTACATTATTACTCCATTATAAATATGGAATTTCACTTTTAGAGATTATAGAATGTATTTACAGAGTATTCTCGTGCAGTCCATTGATATAATCATTTCACGTAGTTTTGCCTCCAACTATTGGTTCGTAAATTTGAGCTGATCAAAATTACCATTTTACCTTTCTCATTAACTTTTGATCCTTAAGTACCATTAATTCACTAGTGAATGACTAATTTATAAACGTATTATAAATATAAGCTTAATAATCATTCAGTTTCAGAATTAACACTTAGGAGAACCAATATACGATTCGTTAGGAAAGCTTAGATTCCAATTCTTGTAACATCATGTTCTCAGCCATTTATATCACTGAATCTCTGAAACAAAAGTCACTAGCCTATTTTACAAATAAACCTTAACGAATGAATCAAAAGATCCAATAGACATGTTTAAGAGTTTATGACTACTTAAGGTTCAGACTGATCTACATGTGATCATCAGATTGATGTGTATTAAATCTTTATGATAAACGGTATTCTAATAAAGATATTAATTCACATCGGTCTTGTCATATATAATCTTATTATATAAAGTACATTCACTAATATGTCTATCCTCAATTGATCCGGATCTAGATCGAATGCATTCATAATACTTAGTGAACCGTACTAGCAACCATTCATTGAAGATTTCATACTTTAATATGTTGCTAATAATTTTATTCATTATCTAGATTCTTAATTCTATCGTACTAATACAAGATCATAGCCTCATTAATGAATATAGAATTTTCAGATATTTATATAAATTATTCAATAATAATTTAAAAGAATAATTATAAGAAAAATGTAATTCCATTAAATTTCATATTAAAATGTCAATACACATTTTTTGACGGCATAACCCCCAACAATCTCTCACTTGCCCTAAAACAAATGTGACATCTCTCTCAACCCCAAGTTACACACATGACACTCAAATAACTTCGCAAGAAGTGTCTTGGTAAAAGGATAAGCCAGAATATGATCTGATGCTATCTTCATAACAGTCACATCTCATCGATGCACGATCTCTCTTACAAGATGATATTTTCTCTATATGTGCTTACCCCTCTTGTGGCTCCTCGGTTCCTTGGAATTCACTACCGCCTCATTGTTATCACAGTACAAGATTAGTGGCTTGTCTGTATCTGGAACTACTTCCAGATTAGTATAAAAAAAATTTAGTCATACCGCTTCTTTCGCAGCTTCATAAGCCACTATATATTCTGCCTTCATAGTGGAATTTGCAATGCTGGATTGTTTGATACTTCTTCAGACTACAACCCCTCCACCAAGGGTGAATAGTGATCCAGACATTGACTTTCGACTATCTCTAACTGATTGAAAATCAGAATCAGTACATCGAGTAAGATTCAAGCCTCCATCTGAATAAACAAGTATATAGTTTCTCGTTCTCCTAAGATACTTGGGAATGTGTTTTATTGCAATCCAATGTTCCAAACCTGAATTCGATTGATAACGAATGGCAAATCCCACTGTATAACAGATGTCTGGTCTCGTACACAACATGGCATATATGAGACTACCAACACCTGAAGCATAAAGAACCTTTCTCATATCCTCTTCTTCTTGAGATGTCTTAGGACATTGCTCATTGGAGAGGATAATTCCATGTATGGTCGGTGTTGACCTTTCTTAGAATTCTCCATAGAGAATCTCTCCAACACCTTATCAATATAAGATGTCTCAGAAAGTGCCAATGACTTGTTCTTTCTATCCATTAGGATTTGGATACCTAGAACATAGCTCGTCTCTCCCAAATCTTTCATTTGGAATCTCTCAACTAACCATACATTTGACAAAATTTTTAAATCATTCCCAATGAATAGAATATCGTCAACATAAATAACTAAGAAAACCATTATCTTATCTTTGATATATTTGTTAACACAAGCTTCGTCAACATTTTTCTTGAAGCCATATGATGTAATAATATCATCAAAGGTAAGATTCCAAGATCTAGATGCTTGCTTTAGCCCATAAATTGATTTAAGCAATTTGCATACTTTCTGATCTTGCCCCTTTTTTAGGAACCCTTCTGGTTACATCATATAGATGATTTCTTCAAGAGAGTTATTCAGAAAAGCTGTCTTGACGTCTATTTTTCATATTTCATAGTCTAAACTAGCGGCAATGGACAAAAGGATGCGATTGGATTATAGCATGGCAACAAGGGAGAATGACTTTTCATAATTGACTCATTCCCTTGGTGTGTAGCTCTTGGCTACCAGCCGTGCCTTGAAAGTCTCTACTTTTCCATCAGCACCGCTTTTCTTCTTGAAGATTCATTTACATCCAATGAGCCTGATATCTTCAAATGGATATACAAGTTCACAGACGGGATTGATATACATCGATTCCATTTCCTGGTTCATGGTAAATTGTCATTTCTCCTTTTCAGGATCATCCATCACTTCTTCATAAGAAATGGATCGTCATTATCATCGTCAGACACTAGGACATGTGCCTCTAATTCATAGTCAATAGTTTGTCTTACAACCCTGCCACTATGACGTTACACCAGTGTTTCCTGAATAGGAACTGTGATTTCTGTGGTTTATCATTTATCAGTTGATGAAGAAGGGTGTCTGATCTCATCAGACTTTAATTCTTCAAGAACTACTTTGTTTCGAGGTTTGTAGTTTTCCATATAGTCGTATTCAAGGAATGTGGCATTTCTCGATACAAACACCTTTTGATCATTGTGATTATAAAAGTACTCAGCTCTAGTCTCTAGAGCATAGCCAACGAATATGCATATTCCAGACATTGAGTCTAACTTTTTAGTTATGGGTCTAAGAACGTAAGCTGGACACACCCACATACGAAAATGACGTAAACTGGGTTTGTAGCAATTTCATAACTTTAAAGATGTCTTGCTTATAGACTTAGAAGGCACTACATTAAAAATGTATGTTACCGTGTGTAATACATATCCCCAAAATATAAGTGATAGTGATGAGTAGCTTAACATCAACCTAACCATATCTAATAAGGTTCGGTTTCGCATTTCTGAAACACCATTTTGCTATGGCGTTCCAGGTGATGTGCGTTGAGATATGATTCCATACTCTAGCAAGTAATCATTCAATTCTAAATCCAAGTATTCACCACCTCGATCTGATCGAAGGGTTTTTAATGATTTACCTGATTATTTTTCAGCTTTAGTTTTGAATTCTTTAAACTTTTAGTAAATTTCAGACTTTCTATACATTAGGTAAGTATAACCATATCTTGAGTAATCGTCAATAAAAGTGATGAAATACTCATACCCATCTCTAAGTTGTACATTGATCGATCCTTATACATCACTATGCACTAGCTCAAATGGTTCTTTGGCTCTTTGGCCATTTCTTATGAAATGTCTCTTGGTCATTTTACCCTCTAGACAGAATTCACAAATAGAAAGAGTTCCAACTTTTAATTCTCTCAAAGCACCATACTTTGTTAACATGTTTAACCTATCTAGATTAATATGTCCTAACCTAAGATGTCAAAGATATGTGTTATCATCATCATGAAAAAACTCTTTGTCGTTTGTTACTTTATGTTGCAGGTGAGTCACCACTTCAATAGGAGACCGAACAAGGCTTCTTTCGGCTGCTGAGGATCGCTTTGTTCCTGACTCCACTCACTACCTTTTAGTGTTAATGGATAAAGAAAGGCCATCAAAGAGCTCGGTACCAAAGAGGCATAGCTAAGGAATCATGCACTCAAAGGAAGATGTCATCGAAGAGTTTCCAACATTCATTCTCGAGCGGGGAGCGAGTTCAAGACCAAAGAAAGGTTTTACTACTTTAAATAATTCAAAATTATTTAATGCACGTTCAGTCAGTTTAAGTATATACAGTCCGTTCGATACTTTTGTATGACAAATATTGAATCAATTCTTAGAAATAATGAACTCATTATCAATTAAATAAACTTTAAATAATTGTTCATGCAAAAGAGAAAGAGAAATCAAATTTCTCAAAAAATCAGGAATATAATAAACATCGTTGAAAACTAGATAATTATTTCCAAAATGTAAACGGACTGTCTCTAATACTTTAGCTGACACGAGAGCTCCACTGCCAACTCTCATAATGACTTCTCCATCAGCAAGCTCCCTTGACGAATCAAGCATCTGCAAAGAAAAACATATGTGGTTAGTGGCTCACGAATCTAGTATCCAGGATGACAAATCATATTCCACTAAACAAGCTTCAAGTACAAGTAAATCATAATTACCTTTCTTTTTCAGCTTGGAGAGATACTTGTTACAGTTTCTCTTCCAATGACCTTCAACCCCACAATGGAAACATTTTCCCTTGGGCTTGTTGTCGTTCTTGTTCTCCTTGAATTTCTTCCATTTCTTGTTCTTACCTTTTCCCTTACCATTGATCTTTTTCCTCTTGTTGCTTTTAACAATAGTGGAAGAAGGTTTTTGCTCGGCAATATTTGTCTCACCCTCTTTGGTCATACTCTTATTGTGTGACTTAAAAATCTGCAGTTTATTCAACAATTGGGTCATGTTGAATTGCAACTTGTTCATAACATAGTTGGTGGTGAATGCAAACTAAGAAGGTGTGAGAGATTCAAGTGTAATGTTGACTTGAGTTCCTTCATCAATGGTCACCCCATGTACTTATGCCTCATGCATTATGTCAGTCATGTTCAAAACATGTTCATGCACAGAAGTACATTTCTTCATCTTGGTCGTCATGTAGCTCCTAGTAGCCTCATGACGATTTTGATTAGACTGGTGCCCAAATATCTTCTGTAGAGATTCCATAATCTCATAGGCAGTCTCCATGTTCTTATGCTTGGTTCTCAGAATATCATTCATGCTCACAAGCATGTAACACTTGGCTTTGTTATTGGATTGAATCCAAGCATCAAACTTGTCCGTAACATTCTTAGGGGCATTACAGTAGGCTCATCAGGACATTCCTCAATAAAAACAAATTTGTGGTTCTCGAAAATTAGCATCAAGTTTATATTTGATCTTCATCTTATGAAATTATCACCATTCAGTTTCTCAAGTGCAAGTAAAGCGGTATTGGGGTTGCCCATGGTCGACATAATAATAACTGAAAATTAAAACATACATAATTCAATTTAATTGAAATAAATATCCAGAATTCGAAAAGTAAACATGATGCTTGAATGCAACATATTAAGCACATAAATTAATCATTTGCTAATCCATGGTAAAACAACCTAATAATTAATGTGTCGCTTTAGGGTCGATCAGTTTAGTCTTAAACTGTCTATGAGACATTCTCATTCTTATTAGTTAAAACTTAAAATATCTCATATTTTATCTTTTAACAATAATGTATCGCTTATTTGGTCAAGTCACAATTATCCACATGAAAGCTTAATTGTGATTTTGTGAGTGTAACCCATTATTTTGGATTCCATGACTTGATTAGAATATGCCGCCTTAGGATCGGTTAAAACTAAACCACATCACTTAGTCCTATCTTCTTAAGAAGTCCAACTTTGGTATTGATACAACTTCAAACCTTCCTTAGGGGGATGAAAACAAAGTCATCTCAAGGCCCTCACTGTATCTCACAGTGTTGTTCTGATAATGGAGATCATAGATTACATTGACATGTCAACCTTCTCTTACTCACTTTTTTTAGGATAATGTATTACTATTTTAACTAATCATTTAATTCCAAATTAATTATGAGTTAAAATAATAACCCTATGAATGTTAAATTAATAGTTAATTCAAGCTCAATGGTCTAAGTTCATTTAACATTTTAAAGAGCCTATGTCATAATTAGGTGAAATTAAATAAACTAATTAATTACATTCATCAAACTTTAATAAAACCCATTTACAAAAGTTAATTATCCTAAATGTTACTATAGCCTTTAGAGTGGTGTAATTACTAAGTTTTAACTAATTAAAATCTAGCAGCTTGTATGCAATTAATTTCTCAAAATAATTCATATAAATATATTAGGAAAATCCTAATAGATCATGTTTCTACTGGCGAGATGCATGATTAAATAAAACTGTGTGGGGTTTTATGTATAGCATGTGATCGACAAATGCATAGTCATGTTATCAATCATATCAATAGATATTTATTTAAAAATTAAATAAAATATTAATAGATCGAGTGACTATTGGGTATTTTTAAATTACAATCATTGAAATAAAGAAATATATTACAAAGAGGACTTGAAGATTACTTATTTTCAAAATATATCTTTCTCCACATGATGTTCATCTTCATAATCTTCAAGCTTTGAACAAAACTCTTTTAATTAGAAAAAAAATATTTTTCTTAATTAAAATCTATCTCTATAATTATCTTTTAAAATTATTAAATTTGACTTAGTCAATAGATAATTTATTGACTTGGTCAAACTTGGGTCAAATACAATCAATTAATTAATCTTTAACTTTTGATAAAATTAAAAATTAATATTAATTTTAAAATTACATTAATTTCAATATTTAAAAGATAAAAGATAGAGTTAGGGTTTTCAAAAAACTCTGCAGTGATATGATAAGTTAGTATTAGGGTTCTGTGAACGATAAGACTCTCCCATTTCCACCCATCACCGTTGTCGGCCGACCACCGGTGGCCATCCACCGTCACCGACTGCCGACCGCCGTTGGCCGTCGACCACCAGCGTCGGAATTCCAATTTTTTGCCTTTTCCTCCTCATTCATCTCGTGCGTTCTTCATCTTACACAATCAGAATAATTACAATTTAATATTTAAAATAAAAGTACAAAAACGGCTTACACGAGATCTAAGGAAAAGTTAAATAACAAAGTCTAACTCAATAATCACCATACAATTAACGATTCATTATTTAACCATACATTCAAAAAAAAATCATCCATTCATTCATACATCTCAAATATATCATGAATAATACAAGAAAACTCATACTGTATTCAATATACAAATATATAATGACCGCTCTGATATAACTTGTTGAAAAATGTGGCGCACGCACGGCGGAGGCGTGGGGCTTTTAAAAGTTTATTAAAAAACGATTTTTTTAGATAATACGAAAACAAGCGCGAGGCAACTATTTTCAAAATAAAAAAGGTATTTATTGAAAACTATTTTCAATTAGGATCAATTATATATTTATAAATTATATCTAAGACATACAAGGATATGAATCATATACATCTTGTAGTCTATATCAAGCGTTCTCGCAAAGCAATGATCATGCGTTCTCACGAACAACGAACTTTGAGATCCACACCAAGATCTTCCAAACAAATCATAAAACACACTAGGACATATGTGGGCACGTAGGATAATTCAAAAATACTTTTTCTGTTTCTAGATACACTAAACACATAAGATCTAAAGATTTATTGAAAATGGTTAATTTAGTGAGACAATCCTCTGAGAGAATACGATAATTATGCTTTCAGAGTTTTTATTATCTTTTTAATCACATAGAAAGATCACATTGATAACAACTGTGTTCTCGACTCGCTTTCAACATTAATATCAATCGAATAATATCTATATAATTTTTAGATAATTGCAAGTCATATTTTTAGGAATAAACTGAAAATAATATTTAATTTTAAAATTACTATTATAGTGGGACCCACTGTAATTTGTGCACAATTACAGTGCCACACAGCACTGCAGTTGTCGTGAGCCATCATAGTGTCTCATGGTACTGTGTGTCACGGCATTACAGTAGTTCATGTCAATCTCTGATTCTCAATTAGTAATTGACATGTGAAAAATTAAATATTATTTTAATCAGAAAAATATCTAGATATCAGTAAATTCAAAATTAATATATCTGATTATCTCTATCAACTAACTTATCTGTTAATTACAAATAACAAATTTAGTTGATTCAAATTTTGAATTATTATCTAATAATAATTCAACATTATCCAAAGTCACAAATTAGATATACTGTCTCACTTATCGATAATTAAAAAAATGATCCATAATTATTAATATATAATTTATGAAAATTAATATTAATTAATTATTTAATTATTAATTATTTAATCACACATAATTATCTCATAATTATGTACTTGACTCAGAATAAAAATTTATTTTTCAAGTCAGTCCTTTTCTAATGTCTTTAAATATTCATACCCTAGACTGCGTGGTATAAAGGTAACTTGGAGACCATGAACCTATAATCTTAAGCTACAATAAATAAGATTATTAATTAAACTCTTTAATTAAATAATCTTATTTATTAATTTCATTACTACTTCACTGTAAATATGAAATTACACTCTTAGAGATTATAGAATATATTTACAGAGTATTCTCGTGCAGTCTATTGATATAATCATTTCACGTAGTTCTGTCCTCCAATTATTGGTTCATAAATTAGAGTTGGTCAACAATACTATTTTACCCTTCTAATTACCTATTGATCTTTAACTACCATTAACTCACTAGTTAATGACTAATTTATAATCATATTATAAATTTGAACTCAATAACCATTCAGTTCCAGAGTTAATACTCAAGGGAACCAATATACGATCCACTAGGAAACCTTGGATTTCAAATATCGTAAGATCATGTTCACAACCATCTATATAACCGAATCTCCAAAACAAACGTCACTAGCTTGTTTTATAAAAAAAACTTTAACGAGTGAATCAAAAGATCCAGTAGACATGTATAGGAGTTCATGACTACTCATGATTCAGAATGACCTACATATGATCATCAGATTGATGTGTATTAAATATTTATGATAAACGGTACGTAATAAATATATTAATTCACATCGGTCATGTCATATATAATATTATTATATCAAGTACATTCACTAAGATGTCTATCCACATTAATGATCTAGATTTAGATCACATGTATTTATAATGGTTTGTGAACCGTACTAGCAACCATTCATTAAAGATTCCATACTTTAATATGTTGCTGCAATTTTATTCATTATCTATGATCTAATCATCTAGTACTAATACAATATCATAGTCACATTAATGAATATGAATTTTTATATAGTTATACAAATAATTTAACAATAATTTAAAAGAATAATTATAAGAAAAATATAATTCCATTTCATATTAAAATGTCAATATACATATTTTAAGGGCATAACCCCAACAAATAAATATGTGATGCTTATTCGGTTTTATATGTGAACAATAAATCAGCCCAAATGAAGGTTTCTTGTTCGATATGTTCTCTATCATCAGAGTTTGATTACTATACCAAGACATCACTTGCAAGTTAATATTTTTTTGCCAAAGTCAAAACATTAATGGAGTGTCCGGTGTCTTGATGTGATATTTTTACTTTTGTTTTAATTTATTATTGCTATTTGGGATTTATGTGAGCTTATTTTATTTTTTATTCTATGTTCAACTATAACTCCTGCTAGTATCACGGCCAATATCAATTCAATTACAGTTAAAAATTGCTTAAACTTCAAGTCCTGGAAAGATAATCTCTTAATAGTTCTTAGAGTCATGAATCTCAATTTTTCATTAAGGACCGATTCTCCTGCACCTCTTACAGATAAGAGTATCTCCGATGATAAAGGGAGATGGAAATGTGGGAGAGATCAAATGCATGTGTATGTTAATCATGAAGAAGGCCACTCCAGAAGCATTCCGGGACATTATATCTGAAAAGATAACTACAACTAAGGATTTTCTTGCAGACATTAAAAAAAGGTTTGTCAAGAACGAAAAGGCAGAAATTGGTATACTTTTATCAGACCTAATTTCAATGAGGTATAAATGTAAATGTAATATCAGGGAATACATTATGGAAATGTCTCACATTGTTTCAAGGTTGAAAGCATTAAGGCTTGAACTCTCTGAGGACTTACTTGTGTATCTGGTTTTTATATCCCTTCCAGCATAGTTTAGCTAGTTTAAGGTGAGCTATAATTGTCAAAAAGAGACTTGGTCTCTGAATGAGCTCATCTCACACTATGTGCAGGAAGAAGAAAGAATGAATCATGATAAGACGTAGAGTGCTTAACTCGCCACTACCTCCACTACCTCTAAGGATAAGGGTAAGGGAAAGAAAAGGAAGAATGATAAGGAAGCTACGGATACATCACCACATAAAAAACAACAAAAGAAACTAGTAAACCCGGAAGGTAATGGTCATTTCTTCTGTAGAGCTGAAGGGCATAGGAAGAAGTAATGCACCAACTATCACGCTTGACGTGCTAAGAAAGGTATGCTTTTTAATTTGGTTTGTTCTGATGTTAATTTAAGTTTGGTTCCTAGACAGACACGGTCGATAGATTCTGGTGCAACAACCCACATCAGTGTGTCTATGCAGGGTTGCCTGAATTTTTGAAAGCCAAATGATACTGAAAGATTCATTTATGTGGACGATGGTAAGACAATTGAGGTTGATGCAATAGGGAAGTTTAGATTAATATTAAAAATTGGATATTATTTGGATATGAAACTTTTATTCTACTGTCTTTTAGATAGAATTTAATTTATGTTTCTGTTTTAGACAAAGCTGATTATTTTTGTTCTTTTGGAGATAGAACATTTGGTTTGTTTCATGATTCAATTTTAGTTGGTTCTAGGTTTTTATCAGGATATGATAATCTTTATTTGCTCAAAGCAATTGCTTCATTTAAAGAATCTTTGCAATTAAGTACACGAGGTACTAAAAGAAATTAACCAGTTAGAATTTGGATGCGTTATGGCACAAGAGATTATGCCATATCTTCATACGAAGAATAGAGAGACTTATATCAAACAAAATTCTTGGTCACTTAGATTTCACATATTTTGACGTTTGTGTTAATTGCATAAACGGTAAACAAACCAATAAAAAGAGATTTGGAGCTAATATGACTCAGGATGTCTTAGACCTTATTCATACAGATCTCTGTGGGCCATTCCCTTTGTTCACTTGAAATGGTCAACAGTGCTTTATAATGTTCATAGAATATTATTCCAACTATGGCTACATATATCTTATTCATGAAGAAAAGTCACAGTCATTGGCATGTTCAAAAATTTTAAGTATGAAGTTGAGAATCAACTTAACAAAATAATTAAAAGCGTCAGATCTGACTGTGGTGGTGAATACTATGGCAGATATGAAGGTTCAGGTGAACAAACCTCTAGGACCATTTCCTAAATTTCTAGAGCAATGTGGTATCGTCCCACAGTACATTATGTCGGGTTCACCCACTATGAATGGTGTTACTGAAAGATGAAACAGAACGCTTAAGGACATGGTCAATAGTATGATTAGTCATTCGACCTTCCCAGAATCACTATAGGGTGAAGCACTTGAGGCTGCAGCATATATCCTTATCCAACTAAAGCGACTGCCAAAACCTCATATGAGCTTTGGACTAATAAGAAACCTAGTTTAAGGCATTTGCACTTTTGGGGATGTCCGGCTGATGCAAGACCTTATTGGCCTAGAAATTGGACTTACGGACAGTGAGTTGCTATTTTGTTAGATACTTTAAAAGATCCACAACTAGGTCAATTTTTTAGACGAGCATGGTTCTTTGAGGATGTTGAGTTTGCAGGGGGTACAGTTATAGATTTTGTCTTTCAAGAGAAATATGTTGATATTCCCACATGTGTTATTAGCACTGATCAGGACTGTGTTCCAGACCTTACTCATGACGCAACACAAAAGAATATCGGAGAACCTTCCATTCAAGAGATTGTTCTAGAGGAAAAATTTTAGAACTTCAAGAACCTATGACATTAAAGAGATCCACTAGATAGAGGAGAAGTGCAGTGCTGATGATTACATTGTATTTCTCAAATGACATGAGGTTAACATTAGTGTGATTAAATATGATCCGATCAACTTCCGTCAAGACAACGATGTGTGATAACTTGTTCCATTACCAGAAGGTATGAAACCCATTGGTCGCGAAAGGGTTTTTAAGACCAAGAGCGACTCAAAAGGTAAAGTAGAAAGATATGAGGCTTGTTTTGTCGTAAAAGGCTTTACACGGAAAGAAAGCATCGACTATAAATAGATTTTCTCTCTTGTTTCTACGAAAGACTCTTTCAGGATTATAATGGCATTGATGGTGCATTTCAATCTTGAGCAGCATCAGATGGATGTAAAGACAACGTTTCTCAATGGTGGCATTGAAGAGATGATCTGTATGGTGCAACCACAAAACTTTACGTCGGGAGACCGAAAGAATATGGTTTGCAAACTTAAGAAATCCATTTGTGGACTCAAGCAGGCATTTTGACAATGGTATTTTAAGTCTCATTAGATGATCATCTCATTTGGCTTTGAGATAAATTTGATCAATGATTCTATATACCATAAGTTCTGTGGGAGCAAGCATATTTTTCTGGTTTTATATGTGGATCGCATTTCGCTTGCCATCAATGATTTCTAGTGAAGAATTTTGAGATAAGAGATATTGGTGAATCCTTTTTTGTATTAGGGATCCAAATACATCGAGATAGTTCTCAAGATATTCTTAGATTATCACAAAAGAGCTATATCAAAAAAATCCTTAAAAGATATGTCATGCAAGACTGTAAACCAGGTGATACCCCTGTAGCTAAGTAAGATAAGTTTGGTCTCAATCAGTGCCCTAAAA
Source organism: Datisca glomerata (assembly GCA_003255025.1). Taxonomy (NCBI): domain Eukaryota; kingdom Viridiplantae; phylum Streptophyta; class Magnoliopsida; order Cucurbitales; family Datiscaceae; genus Datisca; species Datisca glomerata. The sequence goes on along the minus strand of QANY01013125.1, from coordinate 1,606,495 downwards.
ATGATTTTGAGGAAAAAGAAATGCAGAAGATTCCCTATACCTCGGTAGTAGGGAGTCTAATGCATGCTTAGTTTGTACACATCCTGAAATTGTATACGTGATTGGGATGTTGGGCAGATACTTGAGCAATCTAAGCATAGACCATCAAAAAGCAGCTAAACGGGTCTTGCGGTACTTACAGATAACAAAAGACTACATGCTCATATATCAGAGGTTAAATAAGAGAACGACCGTTAGATATACTGACTCCGATTTTACTGGATGCCAAGATAGTATGAAATCTACGTCGGGTTATATTTTTCTACTTGTTGGAGGTGTTGTCTCCTCGAAGAGGGATAAGCAGTCTCTTGTAGCATCTTCTACCATGGTAGCAGAGTTCATAGCATGTTATGAGGTGTCCAATCACGGAATATGGTTACAAAATTTTGTCACGGGGCTACGCATAGTGGACAATATTGAGAGACCACTAAAGTTATTTTGTGACAAAAACAACAGGGGCTCGACAAAGTCAAAGTACATAGACATCAAGTTCCTAGTTGTTTAAGAAAGAGTTCAGAGTGGATAGCTGTTTATAAGGCACATCGAAACAAACTCCATGATTACGGATCTGCTTACTAAGAGATTGCCTCCCAAAGTGTTTCATACTGCTCGCATGAGTGTCATATCAGTTGAGGATATTCAGTTTTAGTGGGAGTTTGTATTTTATTTAGATGTTTTTTTTTCATATAGACATATTTTTCAGTTATTTTGATTTATGGATACTTTAAGGTTATTTTTTTGTAGAAATAAAGTTTTTGGTATTCACACTCTAATTCATGTATGGTTTGGTCTCACTAAGGTTTAAGGAAGACCAGTTGGAAATAGGCATGTTAAGATAACATTACATGAAATTTTCATGCTACACATCAACATCATAATCCATGTCATTCAGTTGTATTGATATATATGACAATTGATGGGTTGAGTTACAATTGATGTAACAAAGGCCGCTTTGATCCTATGTTGGTATGATTGATGGATCAGATTGGTTATAGATATATTTCGGTAATTACAGCAAAGTTGAACGCGTTCAGTTATTTTTGACAAAACATAATTATAAGGTTTAACACATAGTCCAAGTGAGAGATTGTTATATCCTTAATCTAATGTTGGACTTATATGTAAAATAATTATTTGCACACCGTCATATAAAGTTAAACCCAATTAAAAGTTATCAATGGATAATTGTGGTTTTAATGTATCTGATAGACTATGGACCCTTTAATGTGTAGAGACTTTAGATGTAATTTCTATTTTTATGATGGGCTAAAATAGAAATAAGATAAATCTATAAGTGGTTATGGTCTTCAGGTCACACGATTAAACGAAACCATTATATTCTCTCTAATATCCAATCCTAGAGAGAAAATAATTAGGCTTAATCAAATGAGACTTTCTAATAGAGAACTGTGTTGATCTGGAAAGACAACCGCTCGACTCTAAACAACGATCTATCGTCATGGATTCAGGTACGCTTCCGCTATACAGTTATTTGATTCTTGATGCGTTCAACATGAGTTCTAAAGATGTATTGAGATACGGTTTATACCGAAATGGATTTTGAATCTAACATGATCTACTTTTAGTGGTCATAACGCCTATTGGTCGGTGACTGGGTGCCGATCTTTTTCAGGTAGCTCCATATTATCGACCTCAGAGTGGTGGCCTATCCAGGTGGGAGCTTATCGTTGCGTTTCTTCGTTCTCGCATTGGAGTTTTCATAGTTTTTCAGGTGTGGTCTTATAATCATTTGGTTGGTTGATGGTAGTTTTTTCTTTTGCTCTGAAATTGGGTATGGGACACTCCAAGTCCTTATTTCCTGGCGATCGTTCCAAGTGGAAGTTCCCCGTTCTCCTCCTTCGACATAGTGGTCTTCTTAGATAAGTGGGAGGTGAGAGTGAGGAGGGGCAAGATGATTTCTTGTGCTATTGTATTGTTGTTCTTTGAGTTGTGTATTGTTGCTCGTTTGCATTTTTGTGCCATTGTGTTCACGAGGGATTTGGATTCTATGCAAATGTCCGATTTGAACGGACCAAATTTTGTACGAGAAAGTAAAAAAGTAAAAAAAAAAGAAAAATAATATTTTTTAAATATATTTACTGATATTACGATACCTTATATAGTTTACTTAAATTACATTTACTTTTAGTTTGTAAAATGACTCAAACATCTTTTAATGTTTATTTTCGATGACAGAAAAATCAATAATCATTATATTTCATACTAATGGCGTTAAGTCACCTTATAATACCAAAATTACATTTACTTTTCTCAATTCTCAAAACTAAAAAGAATTGAGAAAAAAATATCATGATCACTCTTATAGTTTACTTAAAAGATATATATCCCTTCTAATTTGACAAAAAGATAAATAAGCCAGTCAATAACAAGTATGTTGATTTTAGAGTGAAACAACGAAAAAAACCATTTATCAACCAAACTTATGACGCACACTGAAGATTTGATACACAACATATCACTCATACCTGACTAAAAGATAAAAATTAAAAAGGTTAAATGCATAACAATTATTCAATTTAAAGAAAATCATAAACGCTCAAACTAGTTATTCTGGTGATAATCCTTATGATAAAAAATAATGATAACATAAACAATAGATATCTAATAATAATATATTATTTTAAGAATGTGTAGATAAGGTGTTTGATTTGACATCTTTACTTAAGTATATTATAGAAAGAATTTAAGGAGAAGATGAAATATAAAAATTATATCTCTTAAAACTTATTATTATAATAGAGATAAAGACTTATTATGATAGAAGTGATGAAAAACTTATATTTTTATTGCATGTCCATGAAAGAACTTATCTATCATTATTCATGGTGAGCTTTTTGTTTGTTTTCTTAATAAATCATGGTGAGTTTTTTGTTTGTTTTCTTAATAAAAGGGTTGTTTAATTCATGTACCTTTTCAATTCACTCTTATATTTCAAATACAGAGTTGAAAGTCGGAAGCACGGTTGAAATATCACAGAAGAATTTATTATTAGGTATAATTAATCGAAAAAAACCTCTCATATGTTTTCATTTTATGGATAAATTATAATATGGGTTATATAATCAAGTGTTGGAGCAGATAAATTGAAATCATCCTCCAAGTCTAAATATTAAACCCGAACTCTTCTCCGGAGCTCAGGATTGAACCCAGCAAGGTTTTCTAACAAGCTCTCTGCTAGAGCTTGAGTGAGAAACGCTCTCTCTCTCTATAGGTGCTCTGTCTTCCTCTCTCCGCCAAAATTCTAACGGAAGTAGATCGAGAGTGAAAATGTTTAGCCTTAATTTTTCTCTGGTCTAGATATTATGGGAAAAAATATAAGTACTCTGCAATTGAAAATGTTTCTATGAAAAAAGGATGAACTGATTCGAAACTTAAAAGGAAAAAATCAAAAGCTCTCAACAATCGATAATCAGCTATCAGATAAATCATGAAAAAAAAAACAGAAGAGAGAACCGCTACTGTTCCAGTATACGTGTACGTCAATCTTCAGAAAAAAATAAAGAAATCAGTCGCTGCTAGTGGGAAGAATGGTGGAAAGTGAAGCAGGAAAAGGAAGGGAAAGATAGGAAGTTTAGGAAATAACCGGCATGGAAGGAGCAGGTAAAAATTCACTAAAATACTAAGCAAACATTTGCCCACCCTCCCACGCCATTCACTTCCCACCTTCTCTTTCTCTCCCTCTTTTTCTTTCAGCCTAATCTGCATTTGACCTAATCTTAACCTAAAGAGACGACTTTATAGAGAAATTAGTCTTCCACTTGCTTTGGGCCACACAGTTTTGATCAACCAGAAGGCCCAACACCAAATTACAGTCCAATAGCCTTTCTCAAGCGGGTCAATGAAGTACAGCCCCGGTACACAACTGGGTTGTATCTACTAGTGGACCACTCTTATTACATACGTGAGGTTGATCTAATGGTGGGAGGTTGATCTAATGGTGGATATATTGTGTCGGTACCATTAAAAAATCCTTCTCGAGCATTCTTATTTTATTGAAATTTTCTTTGATATTTTTGTTTGGGTAAATTTAAAGAGATTAATGATTCGCAGAATCGCGATGTTGGGCATCGTTATGATGTGGTAGTGGGCGTGGCATGAGATCACTTATACACATTGTAGTCTAAAGTTACTCTTTGTACTTATATATTGATAAGAATATCTCTCATGACAACTCAGCAAGTGAGTAAGCACACCATGCTAGGTTGTCATTGACAGATCATTGTCAACTTAGTTGGCAGTTAGGAGTGGTTAGTAAGAAAAGTTACTTTTTGTTTAGACTTAGTTAGTATGCTAGTTAGCTTCTTCTAACATCTTCATGTATGACCTTTATGGCTCTCCTACTCCTTTAAAATAGTTGCTGATGTAAGTAATTTTGTTCTTGCCTTGTTCATGTTAATGATAATATACAATTCATGAGCATATTCTTCATTATCTCTATCTTTTTCTCTTCTTAGTTCTTCGTCTTCTTTACATTGTATATTATTTCATGGTATCAGAAACAAAAGACTAAGGTCATGTCATATTTTGGAAGTAATGCTACTAAAGAAAATTCAGGGTCGAACAACAACTCGTCAAATTTATCCAATGTATCCAACAATTCACTGAGTTGCTCACTGTCTATCAAGCTAGATAGAAATAATTATGTGATCTGGAAATCGTAAGTGACACCAGCACTAAGTGTACTTTTATTAAGTTGGTTGAGAGCTTACATGACAAAAGGAATATTGGACATGGTAGCTCGATATGAGACCTCAACAGAGGTTTGGAAAAGTCTTGAACAGAGTTTTGTGAGTCAATTGAGAGTTGGAATCATGCAATTGAGAAATGCACTTCAAACAGTGCTAAATGGATATGAATCTGTGACAAATTATTGTAAAAAGATAAGAAGAATTTGGTGTATATCATGAATGGTTTGGGATCAAAATTTGATCTACTAGTTATCAACATCATCTCGAGAGCAGGAGATATCTCAATGGAGGAAATGAAAGCCTTGTTTTTTTGTCATGAGAGTAAGCTTTAGAAGCAACAGATTTTTAATGAAATAACTTTAAATATCAGTGCCAATGCAGTAACAATACTGGTTTAAAAAAGAATTTTAATGGAGGATATGATTCTGGTGAGTTTAACAAGATTCAATCAAGAAACTTTCAAATGATGAATTTTTCTCCTCAACCTAGTTTTAGAGGTAATATGAATGGAAGAAGAGGTGGAAGATCAGGTGGTGGAAGGATTGTATGCCAACTGTGCAGCAGACCTGGTCATTCTACAATTGTCTGCTATTATAGGTATAACAAAGGGTAACATGAGCAATCTCCAAATCAAAACTTTGGCAACTCTCAAAGGCAGTCAAACTCATATTCTGGAAATCCCTCAGTGTTTATGGTTTGTCCCTCAGCTTATGTGCCTTCTCCAGATTTTGTGTGTGAACAAGCTTGGTATGCTGACAGTACAACAACCGATCATGTCACCTCAGATATGAGGAATTTAAGTCTTGCACTTGAGTATCATTGTCCTGAGAAACTTGTAGTAGGCAATGGTAAGTGTTTAAATATTTCTTATATAGGTTCCTGCCTTGCTTCCTTCTAAATTAGTCGCTCTCAAAACAAAAAAAGCTCCTAAGAGTTCTTGACATCAAGAAGAATCTGATTAGTATTTCTAAACTTACTTCTCACAATAATGTGTTTGTTGAATTTCATGCCAAATTCTGTTTATTTAAGGACATGGTCTTGAGAATGGTTCTCTTGCAAAGGACACTTGAAGATGGACTCTATCTAATATCATATCCAAGCAATCTCAGTAATCTCACCAAACAATTATTTTGTTCACAAAGCAAAGTTTTATAATGTCAATGTTTCTTTCTGTCAAAGTGTGCCTAATATCTTTGATACTAGAAATTTTAGTATTCAACTTTGTAACTCTTTTGATTATTCAAAATTGAATAAAAGTATGATTGTTTCTGCTTACTCTACTGATTTGTCTAGTTCTCCAAGTTCTTTGCATACTGATGAGTTGGAAGCTACGAGTAACTATAATGAATCTGAAATATAGCATAGAAGGTTAGGACACCATGCACAACCTATCCTAAACAAAATGCTGACTTCATGTAGTACGAAACTCCCAAAACCTTCTTTCTGTTTTTCATGCCAAAGAGGCAAAAATCACACTCTGCCATTTTCCATTTCAGAATCCACAACCTCAAAACCATTAGAATTGGTCTATATTGACCTTCGGTGTCCTTATCCATGTATCTCCAAAGAGGGATAAAGATATTACATTTGTTTCTTGGATGATCATAGTATGTTTTCTTGAATTTTTCCCATGAAATTGAAATCTGAGGCCTTAAGTATATTCATTACTATTAAGACCTTTGTAGAAAACCAATTTGACAGTAGAATGAAGGCTTTACAATTTAACTGGGGGAGAACTCAGATGCTTTGATCCTTTTCTCCAAGCACAAGGTATTGACTTTCGACACTCTTGCCCTCATATTCATCAACAAATTGGTAAGGTGGAAAGAAAACCTAGACATATAATGGAGACTAGACTTACCCTTCTCGCTCAGGCTTAAATGCCATTACACATCTGGTGAGATACCTTCCAAATAGTAATTTTTCAGATAAATAGGCTTACAACACCAACACTTAATCTTATTTCTCCATATCAGACGTCGTTCAATATGAAAACCATATCATCACGCTTTGAAACTTTTTATGCTTGCTTTCCTCACCTTAGGCCATATAGTAAATATAAAGTTGACTTTCACTCTGATGTATGTCTTTTCGTAGGGTATTCACCTATCGCAAAAGGTATTAAGTGCTTACATTCCTCTTGTAGGTTGCATATATCTGAAAATGTGGTGTTCATTTAGTCTTATTTTTCTTTTAAAGATTTGTTTACTAAAGCAGAAGCCTAATGAATCTCAATCTCAAATGTCAATCCTACCCATTCTCACAAGTTTCTTTCCAAATGATAACATTGATCATGCTCTTCCTAATCCAAATACTAAACATAAAGGAAATTGTCCATATAAAGGTTTTTTGCAAGGCAACGCTCCCAGATTGGACTCCTCATCAGGTAACAACACATTTACTCCTTCTCATTCCTTATCCACTGAACATATTGATTTGCATCATGCTCATAATGTTATTTCATTGGCTGATAACTTGGTTATTGATCTAAACATCTCACCAATACTCAAATCTTATTGTCCAACCTACACAGACTACATGGATAGAAACAATTGAACAAAATCATGATCCTTAGCCCATTTCCACCATCACATGACCATCAGATCTAAAAATGGGATATCTAAGCTAAAAGCTTATTCAGGAACCAAACACCCTCTCCATTCTTAAAACCTACCTACAGAACCTAATTTAGTAAAGCATGCACTTACTGATGCCTATTAGGAGCAGGCTGTGATTGATGAGTTTAACGTTCTTCTAATGAATAATAAAAGGGATTTTGTGTGTTACCATCCTTGTATGACTCTACTTGGTAACAAATTGGTATTTAAGCTCAAAGTCAACTCACATGTGAGTATTTAGAGACATAAGGTTCGGTTGGTGGCAAAGGGGTTTCACCAAGCCCCTAATATTGATTTTACAATGACTTTTAGTCTAGCAATCAAACCTACTACTGCCATGGTAGTTCTCCATCTTATTTTGATGTTTGGTTGGTAGGTGAAGCAACTAGATGTGCATAATGCATTTTAAATGGATATCTCACAGAGATAGTTTTCATGCCTTAACTAGAAGGCTTTGTGGACCCACACATGCCAGGTTTTGTTTGCAAACTAAATAAGCTCTCTATAGCCTAAAACATGCACATAGAGCTTGGTATGATAGGCTGAAACAAGCTGTTATTCACTAGGGTTCATGAATGTGTCTGACACTTCTTTGTTTATATTTAAGAATGGACCGACAACCTTATTTTTGATAGTATACGTTGATGATATCATCCTCACATGTAACAATCCTGACCTTAAAAGGAAGTTAGTAAGTGATTGACCTAGGTCTTTTGCACTTAAGGGCAATCAGGACATACATTGTGTCTCGCGAAGCTTCCCAGCACGCATCCGAAATACTTATTTGACACGCTTCCTCCCACCCGAAGACTTATGTATAAATACACCTATCGATAAACAGAAGAGGTATGCCTACTCTCCCACAAGGAAAGTATGCCAAAATATCGACTAAATACTGACTTGGGCATCAAAGATTATTCGACGAGGAAACCACCACCGGTTTCTTCATCTTAGAGTTTTTTATTATCTTTTTCAGGCATTGATGTCGTGAGGAGTTTCAACTAGAGGGAATGACACATACAACATCATCATTGTTGGTTCCCCGATCAGGAGGATGCCAACACTTAGTACGGGAGGCAAGATACAAGCATCCGCGCTATTGAAGCTAAGGGATAAAATAGTTGGCGACGTATGTGGGAAACGACTTTAAAGTCATTCATGTTTAAAACATTTGGAACCTTTTTTCTCCCGCAATGAGAGAATGCGTCCAGGATTCTACGCAGACGAAGTCCGGGAGAAAGTGAGGATTCACCCTTCCTCTTGTCGGGAGAGAAACTTTCTGCCATCATGATGATTACCCGACGGGGGAAGAAAGTTGTGCCAGTCACCATTCAAATCATAACAGCCTCTTGCATGGAAATAATCCTCCCCCATGACTCAAAGGCTTCCTGGCGGGGCCGCTATACACTTACATAATCCTGGGGGAAAACTATCCAGAAAAGGGCGGGACTATCTCCTAACTCGTAGAAGGCGTCATCGTTCGGGGAAACCATGACCAAAACAAAACTAGGATGCGGATGGCTAGACTCCCCCTTTGTAAGGTTCTGGTTGGGGTCATCCTAGGAAGACTGAGGAGGAGAACAAGGTCATCAGAGAGCAAACAAAGGTGAAGGCCCCAAGGAACCATCTGGAAGCAATATAAACGGCTGCGAAGGAGGGAAGAAAGTGCCAGCAAACTACCTTTGGCCGCCAAGAATTCTACAACGCTCCTGTACGAATGAAAGCTGTACAACACAGATAAACGGGCATGGGGCCATTCCCACTGAAATAATGAGGTGTGCCTCATCTCTCCATCGCCTGGGTCATCCAGCTCCCAGCTATTGCACTCCAAACGAAGCTATTGAGCCAACAAGAAGCAAAAACTTGGTGAATGGTCAACTTTCTAAATACACATGAATTGCATAAGACTTGTTTAACATTTCCCCACTTACCCTCAGTCAGAGCAGATGAAACATGTTTCTTTTTAAAATGATCAGCGCCAAAGTTTAATAAACGGGGAGGCTATGCACTCAGCAACATTAATCAAATAAAGGGAAGAGAGCAACTCTTCTACAAAGTACTGCATATGATTAAAAAATGATGACTGACATGGTGCTCTAGCCCACCAATCGGTATTAAACAAAAAAGTGATAGCTTGTGAGGTGCTCTAACCAACCAGTCGGGATTGAACAAAAAGTATGACTGATGAGGTGTCCTAGCCCGTAAGTCAGGATTAAATAAAAAACGATGACTGGTGAGGTGCTCTAGCCTACTAGTTGGGATTAAACAAAAAGTGATGACTAGTGAGGTGCTTTAGCCGACCATTCAGTATTAAATAAAAAATGATGACTGGTGAGGTGCTCTAGCCCACCAGTCGGGATTAAACAAAAAATGAAGACTGACGATGTGCTCATGCCCACTAGTCGAGATTAAATATAAAGTGATGATTGATGAGGTGTTCTAGTCCACCAGTCGTGATTAAAAAGTGAAGACTGGTGCGATGCTTTAGCCCGCCAGCCGGGAATAAAAGTGATGTCTACCGAGCACCTCATATTCGTAGACATGATCAAGGATCTAGCCAAAACAGAAAAACCTGACTAGATATCAAGGTAAAGTGATATTTGCCGAGCACCTCAACTCGTAGACATGATCAAGGGTCTAGCCAGAGTAGGCATGTCTGGGTATACATCAAGGAAAGATGTAGTCGAGCACTCATAATTTCAAATTGGATCAAGTGTTTGGCTAGAGCAGACATGCTTGGTTAGACATCAAGGAAATATATCTGCCGAGCACTCATGCTCGCAAACAGGATCAGGGGTCTAGCTAGAGCAGGCACACTAGATTAGACATCAAAGAAAAATGTATGTCGAGCACATCGGCTCGGCAGACGGGATTCAAGGGTATAGCCGGAGCAGGCACGCCTGGCTAGACATCAAGGTAAAAAGTAGAGCACTCATTCTATCAGACGAGATTCAAGGGTCTAGCTAGAGTAAGCACGTTTGGCTAGACATCAAGGCAAAAAGTGATGTCTGTCGAGCACTCCAGTTGGCATACAAGATTGAGGCTCTAGCCATAGTATGGAGGATTGGGTAGTCATTGAGCACTCTAGCTCACCAAGTATGAAAAATCCTTTGGCCAAGTACCAAAGGAGAAGATTTTGACCTAAACTCGCTAGACCAGGAAAAAGTTCAACTAAGAGAGGCATGCTCGACTAAATGTCAAAAAGGTAAACCCCAATGTGAGAAATGTTCGCCTGACCAAACCTTCTGTATGAAAGCACACTTGAAGGCTTTATAAAGGTCACGAAAGGTCTGTAAGACCCCTGAACTATAAAAAATGGGCAAGCCGTTGGACAAGATCAAGTCCACCAAAAAAGATAGAGGCTCAACTCTAGCCTAGGATCACAAGCTCGGGCCATTAAAAGTTAGTAAAGATAAAATGCTCGGCATAATAGTTAGAATGACCACACAACTCAGCATGAAGGTCTCATCCAGGCAAAGTTAAAACTCGAATAAGGAAAAAAAACTCTATCTACTTGAAGTATGCTCGTGACGTGAAATAAGTAAAAATAGAGATAAATAAAGGAAGATTATTTTTATAAATAAACATAGGACTACAAGTATAAGTAAAAGAACAAAACCGCCTTGGTTGAGGGGGTAGAGCCCTTCTATGGTTTCTTTAAAGGAAAAGACCCCCTACGTTTGAGCAGCAGTCGCAGGATCTCCACAACTTTCTTAAACTCTTATAAGATCTCAAGGATTCTGGTTGCTCTAATGGGCCTCAATCTCTTCCTCTTAGGGGGAGAAAGGAAGGAGACACCCGTCCTCAAGTTTAGAATGATCCAGTCCTCGACCTACTCCAGGTACATCAACCCACTCCAAACGGTCGGTGGAGTAAGACCAAAAGGAATAGCGGCGCGAAGGAATAAGATAGGTTGTGGTTGGTCAATGTACTTCATCGTTAGGTAAAATACAAGGTTACCGGCCGGATTACAGGCCCTTGTTAATGATTAAGTCCTTATCACCAGGGGTAGGTAGTCAACAACACAGACCAAGAATTTACCGAAAAGGCTTATTGACGACATGAAAATCACCGTGAATGGAACGTCGATGACTTCGAGGGACGACATTTAAAAGATAACAAAAATAGAATTGACAGTCATGAGAAGGGAGGGGAATCTTGAAGGAGAACCTCCAAAATAAAAGAAGCCCCAAAAGGAGGAAGGATGACTACTTTTCTAAAGGAGATTAGAGGCAAGGATCAAGAGTTTCAACTCTATCGAGAAGGCAAAGATGTAGGAAAAAAGAAGGGGGACTACCTAGTTATAGGCCTTGATTGAAAGAGGGAAACTGCTCATTTAATGGGCATTAAAGAGGGCGATGATGACGACCGTTGGGGCTATGCTACACCTAATAAATGGTCGTTTCACGGACCAATAATACAAATTTCACAAGACTAAACGTCGTTCATGCCTCCACTCCCAATAGATCGGCAACCTTGAACCGAGGAGAAGGTGAAATGATATAGGCATGATGGATGAGTCATGACAAAAACTATCAAGTAATTAATTTCATACAGTACATGCCTTTCGATTGAATAAATTTAAGGTATAAGTGTGAGTTCCCCAAGACCAATGGGGCCTTTGGCTTTTCACCACATAAGAGTCGCTCAGGTGAGGAGCTCAGATAAATAAGTCTTCAGACCTGTGCGAATTAAGCCACCCTAGTCCTCAGTTGGGGGAAATTGTTATAGGTATTTTTCCAACTGTCAATGATGCAAGGACTCAGGTAAAAATACGTCTATCGATAAACATAAGAGATATGCCTCCCCTAACAAAATTATGTCAAAATATCTACCAAATACTGACTTGCTTTAAGAAATGGAATTATGTTACATTTGTGAAAGATGAGTGCTAGAGAAGGGATGAATGCGACCTAAGCTAATTTTAAAGCATGGCAACTAGATGAAGAAAAATAGCTTTAACATCTGAATGGCTAGAGTTTTTCTAAGCGTGGAGTCTTCGACAGGCGAGCTTCGATAATGATTTTGCCTCTAGGTTGTCGATGTGCCTTAAGCTTGCTTTTCATCCTTTTTATAGACGCTCGTTGGAATGTTTGGCTCTATTTTAGATAAATTTTAGCATCAACAATATTTACTGCGTGCCTCACTGATTGTTTGTTGGCGATTTGGTATTTTTGCAATAGAACAACCTGAGGTTCTCGTGTCATAATAATTTTTGGTCATGAATCATAGTCTAGAGATCAGATTAATGTATTTATTAACTTTTAAAAATTAAAATAAATTAGCATATTATCTAAAATAAGAATAATTGTTTGTGTTTACTAATTAAAGGATCATAATCAAAATATACGACATTACTAAAATGTTATTTCATGGAGAATAATTATTATTAATCTCTATACTAAGGATTTTAACGACATACTGAACTTTTCATAGTCCATTCTGAAAGAAATCATAAATGCCGAATCATATTGCTAGCTATTTGCTAGGAATGCCAAACTAAACAATCAATGTAATCAATCTTGATCAAACTCACTTAAAATCTAATTCTAAAGTCATAGTGAACAATCAGATTGATCATTTAGAATTGGATTTCACGGAGTCTCTTTCTACGGGAATCAAGTAAATCTGCCATCAAAGTTATCTATTGAAGTTAGATTCTGTAGAAGTTCCTTACATAAGAATCAAGTAAATGTTCTATAAGCTTTTTGATGTAAATGGCTGTAAAGATGCTCTATACAAATCTTAGGTATGTATACCGAGTTATGTATCTTTCAACTTTTGATTCTTAGAAGGCCAGCCTCCTTCGGGTTGAGTAGTTTAGCTCGTATGCTTCTCATCAAGGCCTTTTTGTTTGTTTATACGAAGTTTCTTTGGAGAACATCAAGAATATATATCTTAAGGAAAAAAATAATCAAGGATAGAAGAAAAATAAGAAATAGGCATATCCAATTAAAAAAAATTGGCGCCACAAAACAAGTAAGTGAAATTTAAGCACAATTTTGAAAATTTATATAAGATATACCGTAAATATAAATATATTGAAGGTATTTATAATTTATACTATATATTAGATGACTATTTTTGCGGTTGACGTCGAAATTTTGTTTGGGCACACGAATTTTGTTATTTAAACATACGTACCATGACTATTTTTTATTTTTTCATACTTATTATCACATTTGATGATTTTTTAACGATACATATTTATCATCGTTAGTATAAACCTTCTCCATCTTTGATTGGCTTGGTATAGTGGCAGGGTCTTGAACACATGATTTGCACGTGAAACTTAGCGAGTCCGATTAGAATCAATCAAGGTCCAGATTCTTCAAAACCCTAGGGCTCATAAAGAGAAAGTCTGACGTATGAGATATGTCATAGGCTTAGGACGTGAATCATAGCCGTCGAATGCGTTCTGTAAACCCTACAAAATAATAACCAACCTAACTTCCCATTGTATGTGACTTGGAGCATCAACGTTGCGACTCTCAAGGTCTGTGAATTTCTCTCTTCCCCATCGTTCTCCTCTGTTCTTGAGCTAGATTTTCTTACAGGTTAAACGTCTGTATCCCGACTATGAATATATTTAACTGTATTGACGAAAATTGATATCTCCTTTTTGTTTGTTCATTTGCTCGATTTTTTTTATTTGCTCCTCTAGCCCTGAAGTCCATCTCCTGGATTCTACTGTTGAGCAAGTGGAAATGGACATCCGTTCAACTTATCTGCGGTTTTTTGAATGAGAAATTCTAGTGCTTGTAACCTGCTTAATTTGTCATGCTTAGTGAAGCTGAGTGCAATTCTGAATGTGTTTATTCATTCTTGCGAATGTGTGTGTGTCTCTATGTACTCACACTTGCGCGGGAACTTGCCTGTATATACACATTTATAAGCATGTGTTTTTAACCTCATGTATATGATAATTTTGTATATTATCTCTTTTTGTGATTTGGTTAATGTTTTCTCTCCCTGTGTTCTTGGTTCATCATATTTAAAGTATCGCCTGATCTATTCATTTTCTCTGTGGCATATGCTTTTGAGAGGAACTAGTATTGATTATTTTGAATTTCCAGTGGGTATCTCGAACGAGACATGTCTCATCGCAAGTTTGAACACCCAAGACATGGATCTCTAGGATTTCTTCCTAGAAAGAGAGCCGCTCGTCATAGAGGAAAAGGTATACATTTACACATTTAGTTTTTCTATTGTAAGCATATTATACACAATAAACTTTTTGATCCTTAGCTTGTTGTTATACACGATGCGGATTGCGCGATGTCATTTTAAGTGTAATTTTATTGGATAATAAATGCTAACCTTTGTATTAGCGGGGTCAACCTTCGTTAAGTGAACACCCTGTATCACTGCTTTGGCAACAAACTGATCTTAAGCTAATACATTGAAGGCTTTGGTTTAAGAAAAAATGTTTAGATTCTAATGGGTACTTGCTCTGTTGTCCTTGTTTTGAAATGACTATGTTATCAAAGACCAGTGACCCACCATATTTATCCTATATTTGTTTGTACCTTTTTTCTGACAAACTGACCTCCTGAATTCATTTGAGTAGGCTTTTTTAAGATTTATTTCTCTGACTTTTCTGTAGATTCTACCAATACTTCTCCTCAGATTTTTGAAGTGTTTCTTAGCCTTTGTATTGTGTGCATTAAAGTTGTCCGTTTCCCCATTGTTATAATCTCCTATGTTTGCACATTGCAGTGAAGGCTTTTCCCAAAGATGACCCATCAAAGCCATGCAGATTAACGGCTTTCCTTGGATACAAGGCTGGAATGACTCATATTGTAAGAGAAGTTGAGAAACCTGGGTCAAGTAAGACTTCTTATCCGTTTTGTAATTGTGATTTAGTATTAATTTTATTACTATTATCAGTCAGAAGAACAAATAGATATTCAAAGATGCTTGTAAAGTATGTTTGATCTTCAAATGGTAGTTTGTGTGGGTGTTCAATTTACTCGGTCTTCTGTTTCTTAGGTTTTAGCCAACGATCTTCTGCCTCACTTCCTCTTTGAAATATTTGCTTGTTATCTAATTTCTCTTTTAAATAAGTGTCTCAGTCATCATTTGCTTAACATCGCTGATCCTATCTCTTTTAGAGCTTCACAAGAAGGAAACATGCGAAGCTGTAACAGTTATAGAAACACCTCCCATGGTGGTTGTTGGGGTTGTTGGCTATATCAAAACACCCCGTGGTCTTCGTTCATTGCATACTGTTTGGGCCCAGCATCTGAGCGAGGAGGTGAAGAGGAGATTTTACAAGAACTGGTGCAAGTCTAAGAAGAAGGCTTTCATCAAATACTCGAAGAAGTTTGAAACAGAAGAAGGGAAAAAGGACATCCAAGTCCAGCTGGAGAAGATGAAGAAGTACTGCTCTGTGATTCGTGTTTTGGCCCATACACAGGTAAATTGGTTTCTTGAAGTCCTTTTAGGACATTTTATCTGGGATATTTTATCCACTTATGCTCTTAGATGTTATTAGAGGTAATAGGTAGCTTTCATTCTTGTTAAATATATGCAGTAGGAAAATGAACATCTCTGTTGCGCCCTTACGGATTTCTTAAATTCAGCTAAATCTATTCCTGCAGACGTTGTTGGTCGATTTATTCTAATGAACTAGTCATTGCTTGGAACCTCTTTATGCTTGATCTTCAATTCTCTGATTTGTGTGATTTTTTTGTTTGGTATCCTTGCAGTGACACTGATATGTTTGTATATTTTTGTAGATCCGCAAAATGAAGGGACTGAAGCAAAAGAAAGCTCATTTGATGGAGATACAAGTGAACGGTGGAGATATTGCCAAGAAGGTTGATTTTGCCTACAGCTTCTTTGAGAAGCAGATTCCTGTTGAAGCTGTTTTCCAGAAGGACGAGATGATTGACATCATTGGCGTAACAAAAGGAAAGGGTTATGAAGGCGTGGTGACTCGTTGGGGAGTTACTCGTCTTCCCCGCAAGACCCATCGTGGGCTCCGCAAAGTAGCCTGTATCGGTGCTTGGCATCCAGCTAGAGTTTCATTTACTGTCGCCCGAGCTGGACAAAATGGTTACCATCATCGCACAGAGATGAACAAAAAAATTTACAAGCTCGGCAAATCTGCACAGGAGTCGCATTCTGCCATGACCGAGTTTGACAGGTTCGTACTAGTACACCCTCCACCCCTTCCATTGTCTTTTAAGCATTTAGTATGTCTGTTGCCAATTCTTTTCGTGAGGATTATTCCTTCTGCATTTTCTGGACAACTTTGGGCTGAAAGAAATAGGACGGCTGAGGACCTTTCGTGGATCTTCTAACTTTATGGAAAAGACTTCCTTTCATTCTTGCGACCAACTCTTTTGTTTCTTTGTCTCTTTCCCCTTGATTTTTTTTGTAAATCTTCTTTTATAGTCCTCTTGGTTTTCTCTTTTCAATTCATTACTTGTCCAAATAATTTGTCAACTGATTATTCTAAATCCAACAACTTGTTTTACACAGGAGTAGTTTGCCTTTCCCTTTTCTTGCAGTTCTTTATTATATCTTGGGCTTAAAGTTCGATCTTTTTGGTAATCCAATTGAATGAGCCGCGTCTTATTATAATTCGCAAATTAGAGACCCCTCAGTTTAGATCCAAGACTTGTAATTTCATCATGGCTTGAGCAAAGTTAGTCTATGGAGTTTCTAACTCGATCCAGATTACCTTTTGTAGGTAGTTTAAACATTCTATATTATTGATTAATTTTTCTAATAGTCAAGGAAATTGAACATAATCGTATTTATCAATGTTATTACTGTCTTTTTGAATAAATGCTTAATGCCAATGCTAAAAAATATGACATGCAGGACTGAGAAGGATATTACACCAATGGGAGGATTCCCCCATTATGGTGTGGTGAAGGAGGACTATTTGTTGATAAAGGGCTGCTGTGTGGGTCCAAAGAAGCGTGTTGTCACTTTGAGGCAGTCACTGCTGAAGCAAACATCAAGGCTTGCTATGGAAGAAATCAAGTTGAAGTTCATTGATACATCCTCCAAGTTTGGCCATGGTCGTTTCCAGACAACTCAGGAGAAGGCTAAGTTCTTTGGTCGCCTCAAGGCTTAGTCAGCCTAGTTATGATGTAATGGCTCTTTGTTTAGAATCTTCATCTGGTTTTGAATTTGAGTTTTGCTTATGGTCTTCCTTAAATCTTTATTTGTAGTAGTGATGGTGGATTATTGTTGAACCATTTTTGACAGTTTTATTGTTCCCTGATTTAAATGTTGAAACAAGATGGTTAAGACTTGTTATTTAATGCTTTTGTTTTGTTTTTTGTTTAGTTCCCTCTATACCTATGTTACCTCTCCTTTATTTGTGTTTTGGTTCAGTTCCTCCTAAATTTTTACAGATTAATGGAGGATATGTGTTTTAAACTATGTTTCGAAGGACTAAATTTACATAATTTTGAAGAGTAATAAAAAAAAGTAAGGTGGGATGTTGGTTTAGCAAAAAATTTCTTCTAGATTTTGATTTAATATTGTGATGTAATATTAATATTTGCTAGGACAAAAAGTTAATTTATCAAATAGATCTCTCTTACAGATTTTGTCTAATATAAACGGAGAGGGGTTTAGCACATCCCCAGTATGAGGATGTGCTCTCCTATTCCGACTTCCCCAGAGCCTCCGGTAGTACAGTCGAAACAGCGATGGGTTCACAGTCCCTGAAGATATAGTTCACTAATAGACCGATGGGTTCACAGTCCCTGAAGATATAGTTCACTAATAGACCAAAGGATAAGTAATTCGACTCATTCACATCTAGATCTTTTCTTATCTTCAACTTCTTTGTAGAAAAACCATCATGAAAGACTTATATTATCTGAGATAGTATATTTTGAATAATGTTCCTTCCTCTCTTTTCTTATAGTAACATAAATTGCATCTTTCATGGTAGTCATCACTCTATCCCCAAAATTTTTCTGCTAGTGCTATCTGTTTTATTTGAAAAGTTAGAATACATGTTTGTCGCAAATAGACAAGATAAGAAACTCTTAGAAATTTTTCTTATGAAATTCAACACCGAAAATTTCTTCATTTGCAATCTACCATTTCCCTTTATAGAATTAACAACAATTCTTTCTCTTCAAATAAATCCTAATTACGAGAACTTTATATAGGGAAATTTACAAAAATTGCCTTTTAGGAAAAGGTACCTAAGGAAATTAAGCTTTTTGGAGTAAATTAAAGAGAGAGTTGCATGCATTGAACAAGGAGAACATCCTGAGAACCAGTGTTGACGATTGAAAGATTTTGAAGGAGTATTTTTAAACCATTGAATTAAGATGAAACACAACTTTCAGAATAGTTTTTAGGCAATTACCTAACTTTAGATAGTCGATTGATTGATTCTTGCGACTACAGTCACTCATATATGAAAACATTGCATCTTGTCTTCATATTAATGAAGAAACACGATTAACTATAAGATGGAGAGTGAGATTTAGCACGCGATGAAATACAAACGAACACTACAATAGAACAGATGGAAGAAAAGAGATTTTTGATGACTTTCTTGATAGAACAAAGTGAAGATCCCCTCTCAGAAATTTTTTTGTGGTTATCCCATTTCTTCCATGGCTATCCTCTTTCCATGGTTATCCCCTTTCCATGGTTATCCCATTTCTTCAGATTTTCTATTTTTCCATGGTTAAGATCCCCTCTCCGTTTCTCTTACACGAAAATGGTTAATTAAACAAGTATAATGACCTAAATGGTCATTTAAAAAGTGTAGGGTATGAATTACAAAAACTTGAAAGTGCATAGGTGTAAATTATATTTTAGCTCTTTTTAAACTATTTTTTTACATATGGATAGCATTGTTTTCAGAACAATTTCGTAATCTATACTATATATAAAAATGGGGATGTGAAAAAATATATTTTATGACAAATTTGTCTTTTCTTAATTGAAATTATATATTGCCATTCATAAATATTAAAATTATTAATTATGTAAGTTAAATGCTAATTTTTTGAAACTCCTAACTCTCAACCTAAAAATTAAATATCATAAGGCTAATTATTGTTATTGTGAATAAATATTAAATAGTTAGTAAAACATATTATCACTTTTAGTTAAAATACTTCCTCCGTTTTTAAGATAATTTTGAAGAAAGTTTTCTGACTTTAATTACTTCATAATTAGTTTTTGATTTTCAAATTGTCCATTATATTTAATTAAAAAAATAGTTGTAAAAATATACTTCTCTTCACTATAAGATTTAAACTATTAAATGATCTGTATCATATCATACTATATCTAAATGTGAGGATATTAGAAAAACTTTTCCTGAACATTACTATCCTTCCATTTTTTATATGCATTAAATTGCCCTCAAATAGTGTAATGTCCATTAATTGAAATTGATTTGTTGACAAAGTTCAGTAGGTTGGAGACTTTATTCAATTCTTTCAATTACATTTGTATATTCATGAATGCTTTAGTTGATACAATTCGAATGACTTTATTAATTAATTGTCTAATAGGAAAGTTATAATACTCTTTTACATAGAAAAGTTTGGGTATGTGATGACCATATTGTATCTTCTTATATATTCTTCTACTACATGATGAGAATACATATTATTTATTTTAGATTTGAATTTTTTTTTAAAAAACATATAAGTCACAAAATTAATAAAATGTTTGAATAGTAAATATTGATTTTTCATGTGAACAAAAAAAATTTCATCATCAAGATATACAATTGATAAAACCGAAGATGTAAGGAATATTTTGATTAACTATAAAAGAATAAATTACTCATTTAATCTAAAAAGTAATGGCAATGGTTCATCTTGATTTCGTTTTATAAAAAAATTGTTCATTTAGTTATGAAGTTTGATCAAATGATTTATTTACTTAATGTTTGACTTTGAGATTATTCATTTCATTAAAATATTAAAAGTGCAATAAAAATTGTTGAAATGTCTACTGTTGCATAAAAAATAAATAGAGAAAGAATAATAAAAAGATAAGTGGGGAATTCAAAAAAAAAATATTACTCTAACGTTTTCTTAAGAGAAATACAAAGGTTTCATTATAAGCTTAGTAAAGTAAGGAATACTAAAGTAATACTGAGAAATCCAACTTCTATGCTTTAGCAATATCAAGAACTTCATGTTGAGTATATTTTGTTAATTTTTAATTGAAATTTCATACTTTTTTATGATTATAACAATTTCAACGATGTCAACAATTTATAGTTCAACTGTATTAACGGAAACTGATAGCTCTGTTTTTTTTCTTTGTACGATTATTTATCGGTCGGTTGAGTTTGTAAGAATTCAAGTTTTTATTTGTACTTAATTTTCTCGTGTAACATCGGAGTTGTGATTTTCATTTGCTAGTTTTATCTTTTTTTTATTTGCTTTTTATGGGCTTTATATCTTGGATTCTTCTGTTGAATAAGTGAAAATGAACATACGTTCGAGTAAACTGTGGTTTTGTGAATTAAAAATTCTGATGCTCATAATCAATTTAAACTTTCATGTTTGATGAAGTTAAGTGTCATTCTGAATGTAGTTATCCATTCTCGTGCACATATGTGTAAGCGTGTCTACATATATACTTTTACGGTTATTTTGCTTATACTTGTCGTGTTTATTGTTTTTTCTTGATCAATTATTAGGACATAATATTTGCAACTCTAATTAACAGTCTTAATTCAACTCTCAATTTTGTCAGTCTTGTGCATGTTGTTCATTTTGAATATAACATTTCCTTTACATCTATGTATGTGTGAGTATATATATATATAACTTTTACGTTCACCGATAAAAAACGTCTATATATATATTTCTTATACCAAGACCTTTGTGGTTGCAAGTGTATTAATATCCTTCCTTTCCCATATGATGATTAAAATGGCACTCCTAAAAGAATGTGTAAGTAATCAAGGCTGGAGATTTGGCATGATATATTGCCATAGGCCTTTGGTTGGGGTCATTTTGTCGTCTGTTGGAGCTAGTTGATTTGATTTACATTGCAACTCAAGGGCATTTGTTTATTTACTGATGCTATGATCGCTTTAATCACTTGTACTAAATCTTGGAGAATCTGTACTCATTTGAAGTTTGAAAAAGTATAAATATTGCTCATTGCCTCATTGTTTGTATTGGAATGATATTTGGTTTCTAAATAGTTTGTAGTTTCTGGTATTTGTGGAAGGAAGGAGTGAAAGAACTCTGGATGTTTCTGAATGCTATATAGATAGCATTGTTTAAATCTCCATATGGTTGCACTTTGCATTGAAGGTTTTTCCCAAAGATGACCCATCAAAGCCCTGCAGGCTAACCGCTTTCCTTGGATACACGGCGGGAATGACTCGTATTGTAAGAGAAGTTGAGAAACCAGGGTCAAGTAAGACTTCATGTCTATTTATGTTACAATTTTGTCAGTCGGAAGAAAAAAATATAGACTTGCAAAGATGCTTTTTAAAATGCATCTTTAAAGTATGTTTTATCTATATTGGCTTTCTTTTCAAATGGTAGTTTGTTTTGGTGTTCAATCTATGGGGATGTCTCTTTGCAAGTCCAAGAAGAAGGCTTTCATCAAATATGCAAAGAAGTTCCAAACAGAAGATGGGAAAAAGGACATCCAGGTGCAGCTGGAGAAAATGAAGAAGTAGTGCTCTGTGATTCGTGTTTACAAGCTTGGTAAATCTGGACAAGAGTCGCACTCTGCCATGACTGAGTTTGACAGGTTGGCACCATCTTTCCCCCTTTCCCTACTTTCTTTTTAGTATTTAGTATGTCAATGCTCAACTGATTATCCTGAATACAAAAATTAAGTATTTCATCGTCTCTTGAAAAACTGTGTATGGAAGGAACCTCTAACTTGCTCCAGATGAGCTTATGTAGGAAGTTTCAACATCTATGTTATTGACTAATTACTCTAATAGGTAATGAAAATGATCATAATCGTATTATCAATGTAATTGCCGTCTGTTTGCACAAATGCTAATTTCCAATGCGTATGACATGCAGGACTGACAAGGATATTACACCAATGGGAGGATTCCCCTATTATGGAGTGGTGAAGGAGAGGACTATTTGTTGTTGAAGGTCTGCTGTGTGGGTCCAAAGAAGCGTGTTGTCACATTGAGGCAGTCACTGCTGAAGCAAACATCAATGCTTGCCATGGAGGAAATCAAGTTGAAGTTCATTGACACATCCTCCAAGTTTGGCCATGGTCGTTTCCAGACAACTCAGGAGAAGGCCAAGTTCTTCGGTCGCCTTATTAAGGCTTGATCATCATCCTAGTTCAATCGCTGTTTGATTTAGAATCTTTATCCGGCTTTGAATCTGAGTTTTGTTTATGTATTGGCTTAAATCTTTGTTTGAGTCAATGTCAATGGTGGAGGATTTTGGCTGAACCATTTTTGACAGTTTCGGTCGTTACATTACTTAAATCTTAAAACTAGATGGGCAAGTATCAATCAGAACGTTTGTCTTGTCTTAAAATAGGAATTCCTGTCAGTATAGGACTTTTGATTATCATTATACCATTTGGTCGTGAATGTCAAGAGATAGATGTTATCAATGTGGGCGTTTCGTTCACAATCTAAGTTACACCGGGCTAAAATTACAGAAAAGTTTCTAATTGTAGGAATGTTCGAGTGACTTCTGCAAGAGATTTGTGACGCTTTTATTTTCCAATTTGAGTCCTAAAAAACTTTGTAGTTCTATGATGTCAAGAAAATCATAAAAGAAACTTCCACACATATGAGGGGACCAAAACTATTGAACTAAATCTATAGAAGAAAATCCCAATAGATTTTAATCAATGAGACAACAACATATTAAGATACAAAGGAAAATTAACTACAAAAACTGAAAAAGAGACAATACCAGAGAACGGGGTGATGAGATGGCCTCCCTTCTCAGTGAGAAAAACTACAATGGAAAATATGAGAAGATGATGGTTGAATTTAAGCACTTTCAAATTTGGAAGAAGATTGAAGATGATGATTTTAGAGAAAATTGAAGGTTTCTCTACTCGATGGTGTCTTTGTTAATTAGTAATTAGTTCTACTTTTAACTTTTTTTAATAATGTTTTGTACGACATAATAATATTACATTCCACACAATAGACAAACATCCGGTGCATTTGAACAAAATTTATGGACAAACTAAACATATTATTATTATTATTTGTAAAAGAAAAGGCGAGGGAGCAATTTATGAAAAATGTCAAGTGAGACTGAGAGAAATGAAATTCACTTTATGTGTTATGGATGAGTTTCAAGATTGAGAGAAATTTCTTGCTAAAAGTTTTGGAAAGCAAGAATGGTTGGTAGAGGTGGGATAGTTGGATTTGATGGAAAAGATAAAGGTGAATATATCAATCTATTTTCAACAATCTTTGTTTAGTGTGCTTTCTTGTCATGTGGACTCATTCCCTTTTAGAAAATGTCTTACTTGGAAATGGGAACCACTTGGTATCAATGTTTGAAGTGAACCCCTTTGCATGAAGTATATGTTTCATCTCTTAGTTGTTCAAACTTTAAAAGTTTGAGGTGATTTAAAAGCAACTTAAATAATTTAGGAGCTATTTGATTTGGGTAATTTAGAATGATCGTGAGAAAAAATTAGGTGAGAAATGAATTGATGAATAGAATTAATTTATAGATTATAATGTTTCGTTTAGCTATAATTTAACGAAAAATATGTGTAAAATAACTTAAAGTTATCTAAATACTTTTATAGTTATATTAAGCAGAAAAACATAACGTTATATAATTGTAACATTAAACTTAGTCACGTTAGATCAAAATTCAACATCATTAAACTTACCTATGAATGAAGTGATCTAGCTTTCTTGGATTCTCATACATATAACTCATACTAAACATGAAAATTGATTAAAATAGATCCAAAAGCCTCCTTAGGATGTGTATAAACAAAGTTATAGGGCTCGTCTACTTCAGTTCTTTTAAAATTTTGAAGAGTGATTTTGAGAAAGGTACCTCAAATATGTATGACTATTAAAAATAACTCAAATGCGTTAAACAATGAGTTAATTATAATATATTTAAAGTATACGTGAAGATAAATCGGTAACATAGAATCTATAATTGAAAGGATTAGAATTAAGAAATTATGCTGTTTTCCAGTGAGAATGATAGATGTACATGTGTAGTAGTAGTAGATAGCCTTTCAATATCATTATCATTTTATCAGACATTGTGATTGTTTCGTTGACAAACAATTCTTACTCATTACATTTAGCATCGGACTCTCTCTCTCTCTCTCCCGCTCTCTCTCCCGCTCTCTCTCCCTCTCCAGGTGCTTTTTAATCATAGCTCTTTCTTTTCCAGAATGCTTTTATTATTTACTTTAATTTCCGTGTGATTTTTCTACTCAAATTATTCTTTTCTTGTTTCATATGCCTCAGTATGTGAGCATCTGTGTCTGGGAGTGAACTTAGATTTGTATAGTGATTTGAAGTTCATGTTTTGTATACCATTACATCATCCTACATGGATTTCATTTGAGCTGATGAAAGGTTGAATCAATTCTACACTGTAAAAGGTTTTTTAGTTGTTAAATATTTGAATCTAACGTTTAGAGATCTAATCAGAGATGTTATGTTTAACTCATCTAGACTGTTGAGTTAAATTTTAACTAAGCAAATAAATTCAACACAAATGTTGACATCTCTTAGATTTGTATACTGATTTATATTTTCTATCAGAAGATGATTTATCATTAGACTACGCAGATTGTATCATAAGATGATGTACCATTAGATCATCCTACACTGATCCTACACATATGAGCTGCTGATATGGTACTCTAAAATTTGTTTTATTGGTTTAAATATTTCAACGTAACATTTAGAGATACATATCCCTTCTTGTTGAAAATATCAATAAGAGAGTTTGTGTTTAGTTCATCTGAACAGTTGAACATATTTTTAAACGAATTAGGTGAACTCGAAATGAACGTAAAAAAAAAAAAGTAATTCTAATTTTTTTTTTAATTTTTTATCTTCTAATACAAGCGCATTTCATCCGTCAAATTTTTTCAAACATTTCACTTTTCAAATAATTGTGGTCTACATCACACCCTTTACTTGCTTCTCTCTTCTTTTTGTTACCAACTCTCAAATTTTATTTATTTATTTTGTTTCTGATGAATCATGAATGTTGTGTTATTGCATAGCTGTAAGCTGTCCAAACATTCAGACTCTTCTGCTTCCCTTTATTCATCATCTATCTTCTTCTTTACATACTCTTTCTTCCATTCATATTAATATTCTGTTTGTTTTTTTCATGTAATATATTTATTTTTTTACATCCATTTATAATTAAAATCCTCCACACCGAGCTAACCAGCTTTTGTTTTTTTAAGTTAATATTTTATTCCAAAGCTTTTTCTTTTGCTTTACTTTTTCCCTTTATTTAATCAAGTGGGATATTATATACTTGAGATAATGACAGCAGGTATTGCTATCTTTCACATGCTTAAGTCCCTGTATGGGTCATTTTTAGTATGAATTTGCTTAGCTAGGCTTTAATTCTTTCAAATATTATTTTTTTGGTCCAAAATGGTAATCTAAATGGGTTAAAAAATAATCAATTATACAAGCCATATTGTGTTGATGAGTGGTGAAACAAATGTTTTATTGCATTCAATTATTAGAAATGATAAATTACACGGACAGTTCTTCTAGGTTTAAACTTACATGAACATTCTGTCCACACTTGTCATTTTTAGGAATAATTTTTTTAACTATTCACATCAATTACCTAAGGAAGAGAAAAGATTCTTAATTAATAATTATTAAACTACGAGGGTATAGTGTAAGTGGTTACCGTGAGCTTGAGAGTTTGCTCTCCCTTGCAGGTCACGGGTTCGAACAGAGATTCTGTAATTTCGTGGTTATTGGACTGGAGATTTATCCTCTGAACTAATCGAATAACACTTGTAGAAAACTCCTTGCCAAGGACTTGTACATCCTCAAGATTAGTCAGAGAACTACGCTCTGGAGACTCGAGGCTAAAAAAAGATTCTTAATTATTAAAACTAGAAGGGATGTTTATATAATTAAGAAAAACTGAAAAGGAAAACATGTGTAATTTTACCTTATTAGAAATGCAATTAAAAACATTCATTGCGGTTGAAAAACATAAAAGTAACTCAAGCATCTCCATTATAGACCAAGATAGCTCATATGAGGTATCATAAATATGAAACTCATCACCTAAAAGTGAATACTTAAAATAAAAGTAGTAGTAGACAGGGAGGCCCTTTTCTTTGTGTTGTTTAAGTTTACAGCTTCAGACAAGGAGCAGTACTCACTAAGTTAGGCATCAGCAAAGGATCATATATCATATATTATACATCAAAAACATAAATTACAAAAAAAGTACATTATATATATAACTTTGTCTTTACATTTTATATGGGGCTAGGCTACAAAGCTAGCTTGGGGCTTGTCTTCTTCCTTTAACAATGCATCGAGAGGTTTGGCTGAGTGTTACATTTTGCCATGGCAGCTAAGGTAAGCTTTAGAATTGGAAGCTAAACTTAATGAAGGCTCCTAATTGTTCAGGTTACTTCTTATTTCTCTTACTATGTTCTAATTTTCATTACTTGTCTTGTCTATATGTCAATTTATATTATGTTAATTCCTTTGTATTTTAAGTAATCATTTTTTTTTCAAATATCAAAGAAATTGAGAAAATAACTATGGAGTTGTGTGTCACTTCAATCTTACTTTCTTTTGCATAAATGCTAAGATTTCAGGATCAATGATCAATCATAAAAGGAGGAATACAAATGACTAAACTTGATCCAAGCAAGCATATATTTACTCACCACAAGCAGTCAAACTTCAAGTCCTCCTCCTCTTCCTTTTGCACTTTCATTTAGCAGAGGAGAAAGAATTTCCATACTTAAAAAACCATTTGAGTAATTAATACTATGAATGAGATTGGTTCTGAAAGGTCAAAGCCATGGAACATGTACACAAGTTCAGACTCAATCCCTTCTCAAACAGAAGTGGGTCAAGAACCTCCATGGAAAAGCTTCGGAACGTCCATGAACTCTATTTCGTTCGGTTTCGTTGCTACGGCAATCTTGATATCAATGTTCCTTATAATGGCCATCTTTGAGCATCTGTTTAGGCAAACTTCTCCTAACTCTTCACCTGATGATATTACCGATAACTCCCTGGAATCTGGGTCGACGGAGAAGTTCGTAAATCAACAAACAGTAAGTCTCTATTTGATCAATGGTTTTATTTGAAGTTCATGGATCATGCTATATTTTGGTACATTATGCTAAAACATAAAAGATTTTTTCTCTTCTCTGGCACCCTTTTTAATTGTTTGAACTTTCTCCATGTCCTAAGGCTAGAAGCAATAAGTTAACCTATAAATAAGAGTGTTTAAAGTGTATATGGAAGATGACTCTTACCCCAACTAGGAGTCTCTAAAAGCACAACTATAAATAAGATGTGTCTAGCATCAAGTATTAGTTCAGAAGTTCTAAGAAGCTCTCTATCCTTCCATACATAATACCATTCTAGTAAACTTGATTGTCAAGAGTGTAATTGGTTGAACATCTTACGTTCAGTTCAATTCTTGTTTTTATTTTGAAATTCTCCAAGTGAAGCATGGTGATGATTTAATGGTAGATTTTTTCAACATCTAGAGTGATTAGTTGTAGATTAAACTTTAATGAGTTTTTTCATATTTTCTTCCTTGAAAATAAAGACTCATAATCTTTTTTCAGAAAAATTCTACCATACAGGCTCGCTATAGTAGTGAAGTACCTCCAACACATTTGATATATCTAGGTACCCTGAAAGCGTTGAGGTACCTAGGCCTAACATGGTATCTTGATTTTTTACCCTCTTGCTGAAGAAGTGTTCGTTTCTTCTTGAAATAGGCCACTTAGGTTTAAAGTAATCTTTTAAGTGAATAACCTAAGTTTCTTTAAGTTATTATAATTTAGCGTCATGGTAGGATCCCTTTAGGGAAATTCAAACCTAAAAATCTTGTGTCAAGTTAGGATCGCCTTGATTTTTTACTCTCTTATCCAAAAAGTGTTAGTTTCTTCGTGAAATAGGCCACTTAGGTTAAAAGTAATCTCTAAGTGAACAACTCAAGTTTCTTTCTAAGTTATGATACGAAGAATTAGTTTTGCTACCCAGATCAGATAAAAGTCATCTTGTTCGTTAGAGAAGGTGACCTTTTCGTTTTCGGGTTTGCTTATTTTTATTTTAACAGAGATTCTTTTAGTGTTCATTGATTCAAGTCTAAAACTCTAACTTTGACACAGTGATTAAAACTCTAACTTTGACAAAAAAATTAATTATGATATTAATTTATTGACAATTAATTATGATATTAATTTATTGATATTGGTCACAGGTGACAACCTCATATGCATCTGATTTCTCAGTGTTGATGCCAGGACAGCAGTACCCTACCTTTATTGCACAACCTGCTCCTCTTCCTTGCTCAAGGGAGGGAATCTGTTGGCCTCCCCATGAACATAATTTTTCATTTCCATAATAAACCTACTTTTTAAATTATTAATCCTCAAGCTATAGCTCTTCTAGTACATGTCACTCAAACTAATTTTTTCCTCGCATTACCGCCTAAAGTTTCTTTTACTTCACACTTTGATCCAATCGAAGACGCCCGTGAATCAAAATTAACAATCTCTGGCACGTGAGAGTATGTGGCTTCACTTACAATACATTTTACTGTGATTCACTTAAATCCAACCAATCATTTCTACCGTTGATTTAGATCGTGATCTCCTCCTGTTAAAAAAATATCTTCTTATTGTCGTATTCGGCCTATCTGGGTTGTTTATTTTCAACTGAATGATCCAGATCAGACCTCTTGTTCGTTCAAATCCTGAGGTGATCTATTTCCCTTTGTTTTACTGGAAGACAAATCCTTGTACCAGAAAACACAAAATCCCAATTTATGAAGTTAAGCATGTGATCATTTCGGGAGAATGTAAATGCTCTACCAGCTTACATATTCGCTTCAATTTTGCCCTAATTTCTTTGAAGAAGAGGAAAATTAATGCCCTAGTGTTGTGTTCTTGAAGAAGAGAGGCAATGCGAAGTTAAAATTAATTTGAGTGACAATCTGTAAAAGCACTATAATTTGAATGGCTAAATTATAATTCATCCAAATTATCATTATTTGTTTGTACGACTACTATGTAGTATACCTGATTTGAATCATTAGACAATTCGATATGTACAATTCCTTGATTATTTATATCTTGCACTTCAGTCTTTTCATCTACCATATAGCATCATCAGTGTACGTAAAAGCTGTACATTCCAAAATCACCTTTGTTTCTTAAATTTACTTGAAATTGCAAATGTTTGTTTAGTTGACACTTTCTTCTATTACTTCATTATTTTACAACTACAGCGACACACGCTTCCTAATGTGGAACTCTGGGTTGAGTAGCTAGTCAGAACGCTGTCAAGGTTTCATCATGTGATTCATACTAAGTTCTACAAAACAAAATTTGTCAAACTTTTGCCTTGGTTTCATCATTGTGCTGGATTACTGGAGTAGAGGTTCAGTCTGAATAAGACTTGCCTATGCTATCACAGCTAAAACTCAATACTGGAAATCATAACCCCAAAGTCGAACTCTTTTCCTCAACAAGAAAATGGTATTCTTCAATAGATATATACAAGTGGTGCCACTTTTCTGTATTGTCAATGAATACGTGAAGTTACATCAAAAGCACAACTCATACAACGTGGTAGAATAAACCCTTAAAATTATACAACATATTCCAAGCTCAGATGCTGTATTTACCACTACTTCCCCCTCCAAATCTCATTCTCTCGGGTTTTTACGTCATCACCATCTTGGTGTCAAGATGCTTTAATTATCTATCTGAAGACTCATTTTCTTCGTTTATAGAAACAAGCTTACATTCTTTTCCCGGGGCGGGGCGAACCAACCAAATAAACAAGCTAATGATCATCCTGCACTTCTTCTTCAGGCAATATGATAGTCAATAAAGAAAACTTTACCCGGAGAGAGATCCTGCCCTTTTCGACAGCAAGTCTAGCCCCAGAAACAACCCAATACCCAGGTGTTTCCTGTGGCCCTCTTGCCATCTCTGTAGCATCCACAAATTTCAGAAGTTTAGGAGCTTGTATTGGCACAGGTGGGCCACCGGGATAAATGGCGGAGTTTATATTGACATCAGCTGGCTTTGGTGGTGTTCTCTGAACTGTTGTAAAATGATGGCTGATTAGTGTTGATATGAGTCCAGACTTGCGTGCTATACCTGGTGAGCCATCCCACTCGGGATGCTTAACAGATGTAGCACCTAACACTGTACAAAACTTAAGTCGTAGAAAGAGAATACTTCTCATTCCATGATTTAGAACCTGTAATTGGGCTCCAGTTACAATAGAAAGATCTTCATCGGATTCGACAGGGGCGGTGTAGACATGAGAAAAGTACTTCGACTGAACTTTCTCAAGATATCTGCGATCATATGAATCTTGACGGAAGTTACCATCTGGATCGTCTTGAAGTTGGAAGGATTTGGGAGGTGACGACAGGTGCTGTAAGTGGATGGCTAAGCAGTTTCCTCTTTTACCTTCTAGATAAAGCCGGACACCTGTCACTGGTCTCTTTCCCACATCAACCTGTAATTAGTCTAAAGTAATTATTTACAGAGGATAAACAGGAGAAAAACATATATACTCTAGTGTTTATATGAAAGATGGTTAAGCCTGCCCAATGTTTTCCAGAAAAAACCACCTCAGAAAAGGTTTACATTTCGAAATTTGAACTGCCCTTTTTTAACGAGTTGTAAATTGTGGGTTCTTTACAGATTTTATAACTGAAAATGTATCCCAACGTTTTCCTGAAAAGACCAGCTCGAGCAATTGTCATGACACTTCAAAACTTGTGTAGACGGATTTTAATGAGGGCTGTAAAATGTGGGTTCTTTGCAGATTGAGGATTTTATAACCATATAGAGTAAGTAATAGCATAGATGAGGGAGACAACACTGGCATCAGAATTATAACTTTCTCCAAGATTTCAGCAGACACTGAACATGTCGTTCACATTTTGAAAGCAGCCAACCAAATGGGAATGGTTTATCCTAGAGTAGAACAGCTGGAGTAGTTTTTAATCAATCTAATAGATGGGCATGCATCATCCATATTGAACAAACATTACCTATATGTTGACAGTTAGGCAAACTATTGCATATTACGTAGAGTATTTTATGAAAACCCACATAAATGTGCATATAGATTCTAGTAAAGAAATATCGATGGTTCACCACATAAAGGATCGCATTATATTGTCAAAGAATTCTCTCATATATCCTTATTGCCTCCATCATAATGGTATGATAAGTTTGCATAAGAGACACGTCTCACATGTATACTTTACTTCAAAATAATGAGATTCCCAACAAAATAGATAGTGGCGTGTAAAATTCTTGACAAATACTTTAGTGAAGTGAAAAATCACAGAATAAAATTATGGGGCAAGAAACTTTACCGGAGTTGTATTCACATAAAGTTTTGGACCCATGAGGCTAAACTGTAAGGATGCCAAGCTTTGTTGTTTTCTTTGCGGACCAAGGGGAAGCTCACTGAACACTGGTGCCCACTGCCTTGGGAGCTGGAATTCCAGAAATTGCTGAAGCTCTTCAATTGGTGGCTTATCTACAATAAGAATAACATGAGGCTAAAAATATGGAGTGAGCAATATTAAAAAGCTACGTGCTAAGTGAACAATGAATGCACCATTTTAAGTTGAATTAATGACAGCTAGCAAAGGGTATAGATTGCAACAAGTAATGGAAGTTTAGGGACCTCACTCCTTACTTTTCAGATTGAGAATTTGGGTCAATATGTCAAAGAAACTATAGTTGGAGGGGGTAAAATGCTATTAACCCTAAAATAACTTTGGTACCAACGCTTCCCTCCAGATAGTCGGAGTAGGATAACTTTCAACTTCTGTCACCAAGGAGTTAAGACATCCTTTATTTGTCGCAGATACAAACTGGATGTACTTTTTTTCTTGTATCAGATTTTTCTCTGCCACATTTAGAGTCTTGGCCGTGTTAACAATATAGTTTCTCATCCCAAAAGATAAACTCAAAATCAAGTACTATACATACAAAAGAAGTGCATTGTACTGCTCACATCGTAAATAGAGATTTATAGCATGGCTTAAGAATCCACCCCCTGGGACTCCATTCAATAGAGATGTAACTGGGATGAAGGACATTGAGATCACATCAGGCTCAAGCTGAACTGTTTGTAACCACTCATGATGGGAGAGGTTCCTACCATCACTTCCGCCTCTTCTCTTGCAAATGGTCACAATATTCTGAACATAGAGAGATTATAAGTTATATAAGTTTGTAAGAAAATTTACTAGTCTGGCTAATTTTAAAGCAGTGAGTCACTTTACATAAGCATGCTTAGGACTCAAAGGCCATCAAGAACCTACAGTAAAACCAAACCTCTTTGTGGGCATAAGAAACCAATGGGTTGTCATCTGCAAACCTCGGCCGCTGCTCCGTGGTTTCATACTAAGACAAGTAAGACAAATATACCTTTAACAAGAAAACCACGATGTTTTCTAATGGCGAAGAAAATTCCGGAAACCAATAAAATCTAATTACTATTACAACTTAACATGAAAAGCAGAAAATTATGCAATGATTATTTACAAGCATACCCTAACAATGACCATTAGAAAACAGAACCTTCAGGTACCTCTTATATTAAATTGGATATCAGACACCAGAATCACTACTAGGTCATTTCTTTGGTCAAATATATAACTTCAATGCCATAACCGTACAGTGATGAAAAATTGTCTATTCATGTAGAGTTAACACAACCTCAGATAACCACAAAGTTTTCACATGGCAAAGAAAATTCTGGAAACCAGTAAAATCTAACTACTATTATAACTTAACATAAAGAGTGAAAGGTTTTGCCATGATTACATACCACAACAATGACTATTGAAATTAGAACTTGTGTTCTGGTACCTCTTAAATTAAATTGGACATTACAGACACCAGAATAACTACTAGGACATTCGTTGGTTTAATTATAAAATTTCAATGCCATATCTGTACCAGAGATGAAAAATTATGTCTACTCATAGTCTCATGCAGAGAGTTAACAAAACCTTAGAGCAAACAGACAGAACTTTTTGTCATAAAAAGACAATTGATATTGCAAGAGAGATACATGTTATGTCAGAACCATTCAAGGTTGACTTCCCATAGTAAACTTCCCACGGTATATAGGGATTACTCAACTTCTAATATTAAATACTTTTTTAACTCATTTCTATATGAAATACTAAATAATTATCTTAAGAAATACTGCGCAAACTTCTTATTAAAAAATACTGCATAAATTTAATATTCAAAGAAGCAATCACCCTATTGAGCCTTTGAAAAAAAACAAAAACATTTCTCATGTGATACCCAGACAACCTTTATATTCATTTTGCAAACTTCATATATCATGCAAGAGCTGCAACCTCATCTCCAAAGTTTACTTCGGAATTTTTTTATTCCCAATTAGCACCTTATACTGAGCCAGATCCATTAGAAATCAACAAACTTAAAATCTCCGTCTAAACATCAAACCTAGTGGATCTGAAGATATTTAGTCATTACTGTAGGAAAAAAAGCTCAAAGACATTTATAACTGTAAGGAACCTTGTCATTGTGGTAGAGTTGTTCAGGAGCAATGCCATATTGTCCACCGCTATCCAAAAACCTTCTATCGGCCATCTCCTTTAATCTTTTTTGTACTTCAGCTGCTTGAAGAGTGGATGAATGTTGCTGCTTCATATATATTACATCCTTGCCTCCCATTTTCAGACCAACAATAATGTGGGTGCCAAATGTCTCAATAAATCTGTAAAGATGAAAAGAGCAATAAAAGCTCACCAAATAGGTCAATCTCATGTGATTAGCTATTCAAACTTGTACGTAGACAATCAAATAAACCAGTCCTACCCATTAGTATGTAAGAGACATGAACATTCAGCTGCAGAAGCCAGCTGCACTTTCCTCATTCATGCATTGAACAGTTATGGGGACATAGTATATACCTTGCAAGTGCAGCAGGTTCCCATGATGATGGAACAGCCTTCTTAATGTGATCACAAAGTACCAGCTGCGATTTTTCCAAAGCAACGGTATAGAGGGTGATGAACACCCCATCAAAAGCAACAGTCTTGGTGGCGGCTGCATCTTTCTGCCAACAGCCTGAGAATTCAAACATGGTGTTGAAGAGGCCAGAAGGGATTTTACCAGTCAAAGATATTTCCTGGTTGAATTGCTCCGACATCTGCTTTTCAGAAAGAGAGAGACGTCAAGGATGCCCAAAAGCAAAAGGTTGAAGTACGATTTATAGATATCCAAACGTAGTGAATTGGCAGTATGGAGTACAAAAATAACGCATCAAATTTATGTCACAAATAGAAGTGAAATCCAGGCCCACTAACACCTCAAAGCGAACTAGGGGAGCTGAATTATTGCATCCTGGAACACTTCATTGTTTCTTCATTTGGCACTGATTTACCTAAAACTGTTCTGTTTTTTTATCAGAACTGAAACTTCACTAATGAAAAACAAATTACAAAAAAAAAGGATGAGGGAAGAAGAACTCATAACCTAAGGAAAGAAAAACACTACAAATAGTTGTCAGCCCAACTACTCAAATTAAAAATAAAGGTACATCCTTAAAGAAATACTGTTGACTAAGAAACTCATAAAGAAGCAAGGAAAACCATCCTACTCCAAATTGAATTAAAATTCTCAAATAGAGCAATGCAAATTCACATATTTCCTTCCAAATCCAACCATAAGACAAACCAACACAAGGCTATAACTGCACAATGTCATAAACTCCTCTTTTTCCAAATATCTACACGGAGAACAGCTCTGAAGGATTCATGGAAGCACCCATGAAACATAAATAATCATGATAATTTTATCCAAAGTGAGTACAAAGAAGGGCAATGAAGAAACAAAGGACTACAAGTCTCCATGTCATCTTGACGCATCAGACACCAACAAAGGGAAATACATCGCTGGATTCCTCCTCTGAATTAGATCACAAGCAACAATTTTCCCCAAAATTAACAACTTAAAAGACATCTTAACTTTGCAAGGTACCGAAGCTTTCCACATAAGATTTAATTAAAACTGTGTAAATTAAGAATTCTTGTTGCCCAAATTGTTACTTCTTTGGGCTTCACTGACATTAACCATGATCATAAAATTGGGAACTCTTTTTTATCAGTCATATTAGGAAACAGAAACTACATGTGATCACTTCTAAAATTTAAAGTTAGTCAAGCAATCTTTCAGCTCAACCTACCTGATAGATCTAGAAAGCAAAAGAAATCTGAATCTCACTCCCGTCTAAAAAAAGTGATTTTTGAGTATATAATATACATACATTCTATACTTTATAATCATTCACAAGTGGGAAACAACAAATTGTTCAATAATCAAGCATCCTAGATACACAAAAAATGCATTTTCCATGAGCTCAGTATATAACTCTTTTGTTCTTTCCTAAGAGACACTACTTCTTTGAAGCTGAATTACACATCTATAGGAATATACCTAGTCCACGAAATGATTTTATCAAGTTTACAGAGTGTATTGAGTATGTGTCAGTAGTTGCTTGATTTGCATAGCAGTACTTCAAATACATGAATATTTTTTATAGAAAAAATTTGTATTAAAGAAAGAGAACTTCAATTATAGAACTGATAGCATGTCGAAAGAGTCGTGGAAAAATGATTTAACAAGGATGGCCGTATTGAGAAAGTGGCTGTGCGTGATCACCACTAATAATGAGAGAAATCCTTAAAATGCTTTGGCAATAGGTTTTTTATGGTTTCTTATGGTGCTAGCCAACCAGGTTATTGTTGAGTCAATGATCTTTACAGTATATGAAACTGATCAGTAAACAAATAGTCTTCTAAATACAGAAACAGGTAACTTAAAAAAAACGTCAGGTTTTGTCACCGCACTATGTGGTGAACAAATTTTACATTTCAAAGTTATGGAACCAAAAAAAATTCACCAAAAGGACAGATCTGCACCTGTTGACCCATCCCCATCCCATCCCGACCACGTCCCCATGCAAGGATTAGTTGGACTTGTCATATTTACTTCAACCAAGGGTGTTTGATAAGAAGGCATTACAGGAAATAAGTAATAATGGTGTATTTATCAGAAAAATTTGCATACCTGTTGAAATGAGAGAACGTCAGACCTGAATCGTGTTCGTTCCCCTTTATCGCACTTTATTGAGTTGGACATATTTGAGATCGAAATTCCACCTGGAATAACAACTTCGTGACCTCCATCTTCATCAATCTCAATCAAGCGGGAACTGTGCAAATCCCCTTTGCAGTACTTAAGCCTAATGTCTTCCGTTATATCATATCCCCGCCCAATTGACCCAATGGCAATCTCAGCCGCCTTCCCAGCTGGAACTTTAAGCGCCATATCTGATCACATCGTTCTTCCTACCAAGTCTGATCTAAACCCTACAATAGGTGCAGATATAACTTCAAATAAAATGCATTTTTTATAAGAAATGTTACATAAAATTACTAAAACCAAACATCAATCAGATGAAACCAGATGCAAAACTCTAATCATCGTAGAGAACTAACACATTTAGCTCAATGAGTGAAATAAACTCCAACAAATACTACTACGAACCCAGATCCAAACCATATACACTGTTGTATTCAATTCAAACACTGACAACTGAGCTGAAAATCTTTTAATTCACAATAGTCAGCTACATTAGCACGAAGCTACGCAATTCGTACATCGTTTTGCAGAGGCTTCAGTGTGAGCTCAAAATTCACATCTAAAGAAAGTGTCCAACAGCAAGCTCCAAATCAGAGTGAAATCGCAGAAATTTCAACTGGAACTAAACTGCTCGAGTAGAAACTCCGGACCTGTGATACACGGAAATGAGATTCCGCTTCGCGCATGCGCTAACGAAATCTAAGCTTGAAGATGATTGGGTTTCCGAGACGATTTTAGAGAGAGAAAACCCTAATCCAACAGAGTGAGAGAGATGGGGGTGTGAGGAAAGCACGATGAGAGAGAGAGAGAGAGAGAGTTTAATTTAATTTGAAAATTATGGGAGCTTAGAGTTTGACCCAATTTTAAGAGATCTAAATCACACGTGAGACTGACTGTGACAACTGGATAACTGAAGCCGAAAACATGTCTTAGTCAAACCTTTGACTTTTTTCAAAATTATTTTGTTTTTGCTTGACTTTATGTAATGATAGATCATAAAATAAGAACATGTAACTCAATTGATCATAAAATAAGAACATTATTCTCTTATTTTAAAGTTTAAATCTCCGGTTATAGAATTTTCTCCTCTTCTTGGAAAAAAAAAAGGCAAAGCAATCTAGCAAGAACAAAAACTAAAAAAGTTTATATTAATATTCGATTCATCGAGTAAGAATTACAAACTAAATTCGTTAGGTAAAAATAAAACAACCCAAGATTAGTCGAACATGATCCATTTTCATAATTATATTCTCCCTGTTGTTATTGTGTTAAGATGTCAAAAGCATCCTTCAACATCTCATATTGTTCTCTCTCATATGGACAAAAGTTGCGCTTCATTTCACGACCAAGATTATTGTTGGGCGATTATGATCAACGTCAATTATTGCTATCGATGTCGTCGACAAAGAAGTTGATAAACTTGATCACCGACATCATTTAAAAAGGAAAAGAAATTATGAATAAACCTACACAGATCAAGTAATTGATCAAGTTTTAAGTAAACAAGTTTTATGTCAATCATTTATATATTAATTTTCACATATTAAAATATTTTAAAATACTACATATAAATGAGTGACACATAACTTGATCACTTAAAACTTGATTCATTATTTCGTCAGTCTAAAATAAATAAAAAATTATGCTTAATATATTCTAATACAAAAAAAAAAAGAATTTCAGAAGAGTAAGCACAGGACTTCCATGCAACAAAACAATGACGGAAGATAGTCTTAATTGCAAAAGGGCAAAGGGTGAGGGAAGATGATCATGTATATGGTACATTCTGAGAATATGAAAAAAAAATCTTATCTACGAACCCTTCGGTACAAAAGTACAACATCCGAAGATGAGTTACCGTAAAAAATACTCAAAGTAGACATATTATACATATTCCCGAGCCATATAAATAATCTCTCTCGTTGATGAGTGTCTTTAAATTTGTCACCCTTGATGCTATTACCCTTTTGAAGTTAATTGTTTTCGAGAAAGAGCTCTCCAGCCTATATCTCTCCTGTAGAAGCCCCCTGGCCAGTTAACTTCACCAACAGCCTGATATGCTCTGTCAAATGCCTCTTCAAGATCTTTTCCTTTAGCAGTAACCCCCAAAACACGGCCACCAGTAGCAACGAAATTGCCATCAGAGTCAAGAGCGGTGCCAGCATGAAATATATTAACAGATGGAGCAATATTTTCTGCTTCTTCAAGGTTCTTAATCACGGTTCCCTTCTCGTAAGCCCCGGGATAGCCTTTACTTGCCATTACTACTACAATGGCAGAGCCAGGAGACCAGTTTAGTTGAACCCCACTTAGCTCACCTCGACAAGCTGCTAGAAGTATTTGCGCAAGATCTGACTCCAAGCGAACCATCAACACCTGTATGATTAAGCAGGAAGGGAACCCCGGCGGAAGGAGAAAAAGAATTTTATGAGTCCAAATAATTACCATAAAGCCCAGAATAAAGAGTTTTTACTAAATATCCTATTTCTCAACAACTCATGTCAATCAATTCCACATTAGCTTGGAAAATTAATGATAAAATAAGAGAAGACAACAAAAATAACAGATTACCCACTGGTTAGAAGGATGTAACTCATTGCAATAGAAACTGCTAAAGCAATTTCTCAAAACAAAAAAAAAACCCAAAACCAGAATCAAACTCCACAGAGACCAACTTTTTATGAGTAATATAGAATAAAAATAATTTTCTAAAATGATAATGAAAATTACTAGACTCAAAAGTGAACATAACACTTGAAGAAGGAGCTTTAAATTAAATAATAAATGCCAAAAGGTGGAACAGATATAAGTTAAATATTAAGTGTGATTTTCACCGACCTGACACTCTGGATCTCCAAAGCGTACATTGTACTCAATTAACTTAGGTAACCCAGACTTCTTCTCTATCATAAGGCCAGCATACAAGACACCAACGAACTTACAACCCTCTTCTGACATACCTTTCACAGTAGGGAGAATTATAGATCTCATAACCAAAGACTCGAGTTCTTTAGTCAAGATGGGTGCGGGAGAGTAAGCCCCCATCCCACCAGTGTTTGGCCCTTTATCACCATCACCAACCCTTTTATGGTCTTGAGCAGACTCTAATGGTATAGCATTGTCTCCATCAACTAAGGCAAAAAATGATGCTTCTTCTCCTTCTAGATATTCCTCAATAATGACTTGACTACCAGCTGAACCAAAATCACCCTTCACAAGCATTGAATCAACAGCTTCATATGCTTCCTCCAATGTCATGGCAACAACTACTCCTTTTCCAGCTGCCAATCCATCTGCTTTGATAACAATAGGTGCCCCTTGTTCTTGAATATATTGTTTTGCAACAGATGCTTCGTTAAATGTTTGATACTGTAAATTAACAAAGACAATAATAAAATGATTAGTAAGAAATCTTTATCCAATTATGGATGCTCTCATGAAGCAGGATCCTAAGAAAACCCTAGTTATAGTCACATCCTTCAAAATTTCCATGAAGTTAAAAGGTGGAACTCCAAAGCTTTGAGCCTGCAACCTCCAGGCTACATGCTAAAAAAAGATTTCCTGGGAAGATTTATTCTACTTAATGGGATATGCAATGGGTCTTCTTTTTCTTCCTCAAGGAAGGGCAGTGATTTAGGGTAATGAAGTTAGGTAATTAGAGTAGCTAACAAAAACAGTCAAGGTGAATGTGATTGAGAAACCCTTATACTATTATGATCTTTTATCCCCATCATAAGAGAAAGAATTCAAATTGAATTGGAAAGTCAATTGAACATTATGTCTTTTTTATAAATTGAATTGGAAAAGTCACTGAAACATTATGCTTTTTTTTTTTTGGTNGGGGGGCAGGGATATTTACACACCATTTCACCTGCTATATTTTGTAACATTTTGACTCTCACTATTCTCTAGTGCACCGAGTTATGAATTTAGCGAAAGGGAAATCTACAAATTCAATCAGTATTTACTACAAATTAAACAAAAGGGATCAAACCTTAGCCGTAGGAATACTGTATTTGTCGCATAATCTCTTCATGAAGTTCTTGGAACCTTCCAAAGCAGCAGCCTCTGCTGAGGGGCCAAAAGTAGGGATTCCAGCTTTCACTAGATCATTTGCAAGGCCTGAAACAAGAGGAGCCTCTGGCCCCACAACCACAAGTCCCACATCTCGGTGACGGCAGAAGGAAATCACGGCTGAGCTATCAAAAATATCAAGATCTGGGATACAAGTAGCATATCCTGAGCTTGAAATCCCAGCATTTCCAGGTGCACAAAATACGACCTCACAGGAAGGAGACCGTTGCAATGCATAGCAAAGTGCATGTTCTCTTCCCCCTCCACCAATCACCAAGACAACAACTGGGTCTTCTGCAATTCACAGTAATTAGAAAATATCATGTCTCACATGTACAAGAATTTTGCAAGACAATGAAATTTTGACAGTGCTGGCATGTGCAATAAAGTTTTAGTGAATGAGATACCTAAGAGTAATTGTAGCCCATGTGAAGCGCATAGCCAAATGTACCAAACATTACTTCTTACAAAAAAAGTACTAATCGTTATGCTCTAAATTTTCTTTTAATGTTGTCAGAATATTTGAAACTTGAAAGACTACATAGGTGTTCACATAGTATTCTGAGGAAAGGAAAATAGCAAATAAAAAAAATATAGAAGTTACTACACTATTCCATAATGGAATAAGGAAACTACAAAGTTACTCTCTAACAAGATAAGGATAAGGATGCTACTAAAGTTCTTCCCTAGTAGAAGGAAACTGTTAATATTAATCCTAAATATAGCTTTAAGAGAATTTCAATGTTTTATTGGTAAAGAGTAAATTATTAAGCAAAAGAATTTTAATTTTGGTTCATGTCTTTGTTGCCTGCATCACAATCCCTAAAGACAATGGGCGGTCAGCGAAATATTATCTTTTCATTAACCAATATATGCTAATATAGAATAAAGGTACATGACGCAATCAACATTAAAAAATGAATAGTGGAACTCAACAAATAAAAGCGAGATGGACAAAACATAAGTAGCTCTTGAACATGATGGAAAAGTCTATTTCCTTCAGGATGAGTATCTTACCAGGACTTGAATCTGATTTCTCAGCAAGGCACTTGAAAACAGAGGAGGAAGATCGCGGCCTATCATACGAGCGAGAACCTCCCACGATAAATTTACAGCTTAAAGATGCTACATATAATGAAGAGGTAGAGCTCCATCTTATGCAGTGGGGACCGGACACAAATTGGTTTGAGAACGAAATATGGTTATTTCCATTTTTGCTCGCGTAAACCTTTGGATATCCTCCAAGGTTAAAGGTGGTGCAAGACATTCGGTCTTCTATTATTGATCCAAAATTGCCTGAAGATACAAATGAGTGTTAACATTCTTAACCAAACAAATGGACTTAGAGAGGATGGCATCATTAACATGTATCCTAATACCTTAAATTTAGGGCACATTTGACAATCAAGATAAGACTGTACTAAATCTATAGGGCTAGACTGAACTGTACTATATTAGATTATATAGTATATCAGTTACTTGAACAATGTTTGGCACATGATAGTACTGGATTCAAATAACAAATATAAAATTCACAATATACTCCAAAAAGATATTCAAATGACATCAATGTTCATCTTCATCTTGTAGTGCATTATCCCTTTGATTCATCTCTACTCAATACAAAAATGTTTCAGATTTCCAAGTAAAAAAAAAAGACAATTCTCACAAATTATAGGAAATTTATTAAACTAATACAACATAAATTAAACCAAAACTGAATTACAAAGAAAAAACTACAAGCTTTCACATGTGTATGGGTCACTCAAAATATAATCACGAAGTAGAAGGATTCTCATTTTCAAGTATTCGGTTGAAACATCTAACCCATTTCACCTTTTAGAGAAACTTAGTTTAATTTCTATATTTATGATATGCACTTCTTTAGACACAACTTGCTTTCAATACCCAAACATAAACAACTTGTCCAGATTTCAATAAGAATATTACACAATAAAGAACGGGTTTGGGGGAAAAAATGGGAGCAAAATCGAAGAAAATATTGGAAATGCCCAAATGTGAGGGAAAAAGTGACATGAAAACAGAGGAAAGAGGCGTGACAGAGGAAGAGGAGAAGAAAGAGAGGAAGAAAAAGAAGATAATGAGCAGAAGAGAAAGGAGAAGAAGCTCACCGGCGGCAACACGGTCTTGCCGACGACGGCGGCAGCCTCGCAGCAAGGGATGAGGAGTAGGCTGTAGGCCCAAGGGTTTTAGACAAACATTGTACAGAGTTCATCAATTCAGTGACAGCCCGAGTGTTTCCTTACTATATTAGCTGGAAAAATAGACACTACACCCCATCATCTTATTGTAATTACACTTTAATCCTACGTTTGCTATTGCATAGCAATACACTTTAGTCCTAGATGGTAAAGGGTAAAATAATCCAGAATGATCAAAATGTGTTATTTTTACACTAGTCTCATAAGCGTGGCACGGTCTGTTTTTGTTAGTGATTGAAATAGATAAGTAATTTTAAACAACCTATACTCAATGAAAGTTCATGTACTAAAGTGTTGATTTTAAAATTTTCAGTGAGAGACCGAGTGTTTTCTTAGGATATTAATGGGAGCAAATGACTTATGACACTACACCCCTTCATCTTATTGTAACTACACTTTAGTCCGAAGTTTGCTATTGAATAGCAATAGAGAGCTCGAAGACAAGAGATGGTAAATGGTAAAATAACCCAGAATAATAAAAATGTGTTATTTTTACGCTAATCTCATAAGTGTGACACTGTTTCTTTTTATTAGTGATTGTAACGGATGATTAGTTTTACATTTTGTATACTAAATGAAAGCTCACGTACTGAAGTGTTGATTTTGAAATATTTAAGACTAAAATACAACTATTCCAAAATGTTGAGGGGTTTAGTGTCATTTACTCTAAATTATATTAGCTTCAATTTATTTGAATAAATTATAGAGAAAATAGTACACAAATTATTTGAATAAGCTCATGTACTAAAGTATTGGTTTTGAAATTTATAAAGCAAGATCTCATATGAGTAATCGAAGAGAGAAGTACTTTTCCATGGGAGGAAAGAGATCCTTATGAAGGCAATGGTTCAGACCTTACTAACCTATGCTATCAATGTTTTTCGTC
Source organism: Datisca glomerata (assembly GCA_003255025.1). Taxonomy (NCBI): domain Eukaryota; kingdom Viridiplantae; phylum Streptophyta; class Magnoliopsida; order Cucurbitales; family Datiscaceae; genus Datisca; species Datisca glomerata. The sequence goes on along the minus strand of QANY01013125.1, from coordinate 1,562,559 downwards.
TGCCTAAATCCTTCAGCAATGACCATAATACTGAAATGGCTATTTTTGGTGGGGCTCCTCTCAAAGAAAGAAAATGCACTGGCTTGCCTGGGATAACTTATGCAAGCCTAAATCTATTGGAGGAATGGGCTTCCGGATGCTTCAGGTTTATAACCAAGCTCTCCTAACAAAACAATTTCGGCGTATTATGCGCTAGCCAGACAGCCTTATAGCTTGAATCCCTAAAGCAACATATTTCCCCTCTACGGAGTTTTTGTCTTGTACAGTGAAACAAAATTGTTCTTTCATTTAACGTAATATTTCTTGGGGAGGGGATCTCTTTTTAAAAGGAATGCAAGGAATGCGTTGACAGATTGGTAATGAAAATTTATGACACGTTTACTTGACGGATTTGAATTTGCAACCTAAATTCATGTTTACTAAATTTTAGTTTAGAAAATTTATGTGATACCCACCACATAATTGAATTTGTAATTCAAGTTTTGATTAATTTGTAATCCAAATCAAAATGAAGGATTATAAATTCTTATCAAAATCTTTGTTGGTTTTAATATTAAAAGTCAAAAATATCATTTTTTTAAGTTTTCAAATTATAGTGTTATTTTGCTCCCTATATAGGGATGACAAAAATATCCATTGATAAAAATACATATTTTTTCCGACCTGACTTCGGACCCGGACCCCGACACAGACTTGAACCTAGCCCCAGCCCGGACATGGATCGGACCCAGCCCCTAAATATTGTTAAAAAGAGTAACATTTGTAATTGAAGGGTATTATAATAAATTTACTTAAGATTACATAATCTAAGTTATCTAATCTAAATATTCAAATTCATAATAAACACAATATTATAAATCCTAAATCCTAAATTTAAAATCCAAATCTAAAATCTAAATCTTAATCAAAAATGTTTAGGAAATGTGCTATTATAGTGTTTAAAGACCCATGGCTCCCGATACCCTCCACTAGAGCCCTCCACTTTTAAGCCCATCTTATCGGCCTCAGGGATCCAATTTTAGGAGTTTTTAGTATTCTACAATAATTTTGGAAAATAATAATTAAAATATAGTACTTTTGAAACTAATTTCAAAAGTAAGGTAGTTTTAGACACTTAGGACGAAGGCGTTTTTGTAAAATATGCATTCATGGTGGCATTGCCCATATATGGGTCACGTAAAAGGCGTCTTTGCAAAAGACGCCTTCGACTATTAGTGAAGGTGTCTTTGCCTTCCACATTTTCCTTTAATACATGCAACCGCAAAAGCTTATCTCACAGCCCGCGAAGAAGAAGACAGCCCCTTAGCCCCGCGAACAAACCTCCCTTCCCCGTCGCCTTTTGCCGTCAATTATGGTCGAAGTTTTACTGTCATTTCGCCGGCATTACATCCTCTCACTCTTATCTCACTCTCATTCACAAAAAAAAATTCTCAATCTCTCAAAACACTAATAAGAACTCCTCAAACCCTAGATAGATTTCTAATTCATTTGATCTCTTAAATTTGTTCTTCAAATCTTGAAATTATTCATTTTTTTATGGATGTTGTATGAATATATGTCATAAATTTTGTAATATCTCTCTTTAATCTCTCTCAAACCCTAGATTTTCATGTGTTTAGGATTCTTGAAATCTTGAAATTATTCAATTTTAAATGCATTTTCTCAATTATGTGATATTTAAACTCTTAATTTGTAAGATTTTATTTATGGATGTGTTGATATATTATGAAATTGTAGTTATTAACTTTGAATTTGTAGATTAAGTTGTACAATTTTTAGATCTAGTTCTGAAATTGTTGTGTATTGTTTAGTAGATTGACAAATGGGAGAAATGCCTATGGTAGTTTTATGTTACATGAATGATAATGTCGTAATCAGTGCAAATGGAGTTTCTTATTATCAACCTTCAATGAGGGAAATTGTAATTCATAGGAAGATTACTTATAACGAACTATATAATACTTTATGTGAAGCCTTGTCAATTGACCGTCTACATTGAAACTTAGCCATAGTTTATCGTTACTCACTTACTCTTGGTGCTGGGTCATTCAACTATGTGTAATTTCTGTTACGGAATGATAACGATACTCATGTGATGTTTACTATTGTGCTTCAAATACCTCCACTAAATACAATTGAGTTATATTTAACCCAAAATGCTAGAGATGTAGGAGGTCCTAGCATAAACTTGTATAGTGACAATATGTGTGGTGGAGTTGAGGCACACGATAGTGCAATAATTTCTTCTCCATTCTATGACAATGACATGTATCCAACAGTACAAGAAAATATACCTAGTAGTAGTTATTTGACACAGGAATATACAAATGCTCACGACGTTCATGTGAATCCATCTAGCCATCCACGTAGCTTCTTCTTAGTAGAGTTTGAGGAGATAAATGCTTGTAATGTTATTGATGAAGATGATGGCCAAGTTGGAGAGGATGATGTTGTGAACCCTTCAGCTGAAATGCTCCAGCATGAATCCTCTTCACCATTCCTTGCACAGTTGGATTGGGATGCCGTAAATGCAAAGCTAGATCAGATACTCATCCAACGTACTGGGATATGGAATGAAACAAATGAATTATACAAAGGTTTACTTTTTGAAAGTAAGGCATACATTAAGTATGCTTTAAAAAGATACTCGATACTCAGACATCAACATTTTAATGTGGTAGAGTCATTGCCAAACATTTGGGTTATAAAATGCAAGAAGTATAATGAAGGTTGTCAATGGAAAGTGCGAGCGTGTTGTTGAAAATCACATAATATGTTTGAAATAACTCAATACATCGGATCTCACACATGTGTCTATCCAAGATTATCACAAGATCATTCACAGTTGGACTCAACATTGATCGCACGAGAGTTGCAGGGTCTTGTGAAATGGGATCCAACTACATCTATTGCAACACTTCATCAGATAGTGGAAAATTTTTTTGGATACGATGTGCATTATAGAAAGGTATGAGAAGCTAAACGGAAAGCAATTGTTAAAGTGTTTGGTGATTGTGATCAATCTTACCAGAAACTACCAATATTGTTGAATATGCTTGTGAAGTCGAATCCTAGGACTGTAGTTCAATGGAAAACACATAACATCGGTGAATCAGGTGATGTGATATTCGAATATGTGTTCTGATCTTTTGCTGCTGCTATAAATGATTCAAATATTGTAGACCAGTCATTCAAATTGATGGCGCATTTTTATATGTTAAGTATAAGCATAAGTTGTTGATTGCCACGTCAATCGATTCAAACAGATGTATTTTTCCAATTGCTTATGCTATAGTTGATGAGGAAATCATAGATAGTTGGTCATGGTTTTTGTATTGCTTGAGGCGTTACGTTATGCAAAGGGAGGGACTTGTGTTAATATCTGACCGACATGCTGGTATAAAAGCTGCAACACATAATCAACAACTTGGGTGGTCAGAACCATTAGGCCATCATCGATATTGTTTGAGGCATGTTGCGAGTAACTTTAATTATTATATATGTATATTATCATTTACATGTATTTACCTGTGCAATTTATCTCATAGATTGAGAGATGTTTTTAGTTTCACAGAGAACTCCACACATGTTCTTGAAGTGTATCGATTTACATTAGATAGACAAACTCCAGATTAGGTAATACTATGATTTTTACTTATAACATAGGTAATACTCGGGTTTTGTTATATTATTTAAAATATGATTTTTATAGGTTATATGGCAGCCTTATAATGATATTATTCATACACTTCCTGAATATTGCATCATGCACGGAGATATATGGTGGTCTGTATCTCCTCTCATTTGCTTTCATATTGTGGAATGGCATCAACTGGATCGTGTTCTAAGACAATTCAGTATAATTCAATGTGCGCCCGGGCCATGTGATAGCGAAAGACGGTTACATGGCATAGATTTAAGGGGGAGAAATGAACTAAATTGGGGGCATCCAACATTAGGCATACATTAAAAGATGGGATGAGCATATGACACACATTGTTGAGGGGCGCGTGGATGGACATAGATATGATAGCTCATACATGTTATGATATCAGAGAATTACACTGCGATAGATAACTCAACAGAGAGCGTTGTATGATTTAATGGTAATTTTTTTTATTAATTTATGTAATTAATGAGGCTTATATGGTCATTTAATAAATAACTTATATAATGTTTTTTCTCTATGCAGACGGAGAGTCTGAACAATATTAACAATTTGACATTTGATGATATTGAGCCGTTTCGGATAATGCATCAAATTCATAAATGTGTGTGAGGCAGTCGCACAAGCAATAAGACAAGCGAATGCAGCTTATCAAGCTCATTTGTCCCGAAGGCGTGGAGTGCACAACTCATCTCGAAGAAGTCAACAAGAATCACACATGCCTCGAGACGAACCATTTATGTCTCAGCAAGAGTCGTACACGCCGCCGACCTTTTATACATTTGGAGGTGAGTCAGTGACTCAACTTGGTTCTACTTCTGAACCATTTCATCAACCTCAACGGTGTAGAGGAGGGCGAGCTAGTGCTCCTGGAGGAGGAGGTAGAAGACGTGCCCGAAACTCGCCTATTGTGGAAGATGCTCCTATTGTGGAGGAAGACCCGCCGCTTATTGTAGAGGAAGAAAGTGTAGCAACAGCTATTATGGAGGAAGGTCCATCATCGCAAGTAACTCAACTACAAACATATGAAAGACGTCCAAGAAGAATGAGAAGACGACAACTGTGTGGAACGTGATTGATTTATATTTTTTGTATTTGAAATTTTGTAGAATAATATAAAATGTAAAGTAATAAAATTTGTTAAAAATGTATATTGTTTCATTGAGAATGTGTGATATAAAGTTATAAAATGTTCTGCAGAATGAGTGATTTTTGTATGCAGAATTTATGTTAAAGTTGTGTTGATGATTTTGTAAGGTGTGGGAGCATCTGCACTGAAAACGTCTTTTGTAAAGACGCATTTTACCTATTTGAAGTCGTCTTTACAAAAGACACCTTCCGACGTGACTATTTCTACCATAATTTTAGAATTAGTTTCAAAACTAGATTATTTTCAGAATTTATTTTAAAACTCACCAAAATTACCCCCAATTTTAAGGGTGTCTTCTCTTTCGTAACTCAAGTTGGAAGCAGGCTGCCCTTGAAAACTGCTTGCCTCTCGAGGAAGTTAATTTGGCTCTCTCTTTACCAATGGTATCTACTGTGTGAAGAGTGGATACCATTTGGGAACTTTCTCGTATTGAAAAAGTCAACTCATCCAACGGAACCGAGGGGTTTCAATGGTGGAAAAGACTATGGAATCTAAAGCTTCCAAACAAAATTAAGATATTCGTGTGGCGTGCTTCTTTGGAGATTATACTGGTGAAGAGAGGAATCTTTACAAAAGAAGGATAGGAAATGACGATCTTTGCCCTTTGTGTGGGAAACTAGACTCAACAGCACATGCAATTTTCTTCTGCAAATCAGTTCGGAAGGTTTGGGAGGTAGCTAATATTCTGCTTTTTTGCATCTAAACGCCGCCCAATTTTGGTGTATACTTGATCTTCCTGCAGCTTACCTTCTGCCTCTTGATAAAAATAATCTTACTAAAACTGTTGCTCTTTGCTGGAAAATCTGGACTTGGAGGAACAATGTGCTTCATGGGAGGAACCCTTTACGGGATGTTGATTTGGTCTCTTGGGTGGATGATTTCATTAAGGAATTTAATCTGGAAAATGATATTTCTAGGCCTCCATCTAACCCTCGGCTTACGGTTTCTTCTTGGTCCAGACCACCCAATAGCTCTTTTAAACTAAATGTTAATGGATCAACTGGTAAGGATTTGGATTCTGGACAGAGATAACAGTTCATCTAGTCCGTTCAGATCTAGCTGAACGGGTAGATCATGGTCCAACTACCGGCAGAGAAACCGTTCCCAACTGATAATAAGTGTTTCGCTGTAGGTGGTGGTATCATTGGAGATAGCTAAAGCTCGGTTCGTGGAGCTTTTGTGAAAAGGTTTGAAGGTACTCCCTCAAACCTTGAAGGAATCACCTTAGCAGCCCAATGCAACATCTTTCCTAATTATTTTGAATCTCATTCATTGGGCATTATTGCTCTAAATTCAAATATGGAAATTGCTTCTGAGCTGGGTCTTACTATCTCTAGTTCACTAGTTGTGAATCATGTATTCCATATAATAGTAGGCCTTCCTTTACCCACATACTCCGTAAGTGTAATGAGGTAACCTATAGACTTGTCCGTGTTGATCTTTCGGTTGACGACATTGTTTTCTGGAGAGAGTCGGCACTCTCTATAATTGCGGACATTCTGTTTTGGAGTAGTTTTGGCGTTTATGGCCAATTTTAAAAGAAGAAATATTTACTTTTCTTGTTGCTTCTAAATGGTTTCCCATGTTTCAAAATCTGTTCCTTCTACTTTCAGAAGGAATGTTTCTCAAGAGTCCCTTCGTTAACTTCCTTTAACTTCTTCATATGTTATGCTCATATTATGCTCATGTTTTAAAATCAACAAAAATGATCCCTCTACTTTAAGAAACATAAAGTATCATCTAAATAAAGACTAAAAATTATAAAAATATACATCAAAATAGAATTTTTCTTCACTTTCATTTGTAACGTATGCCCTACACCAAAAAACTTATCCTCTATTGATTTGCAACATCCATGAGCAAGAAAACAAATGTTTGGAGAGCTTGTTGGGACCCTTGGTCAGTTGGTAATGGGGATCTTAGATGGCCTAAGAAAAAAATATTAAGAATGGTGGCTATGATGTGAAGAACGTTTTCGGTACTCCTAGAGTACTGAACGCTCAATACGCATTCATATAATTTAATATCATATATACATTTTTTTTAATTTTAAGAGTTCACTCATTTCTCTCAAACATGAATAGAATAGTGATATATTAATCCACGTATTAAATGAACAGAATGAGTACTGAATTTTTCAGTATACCAGGAGTATTAGAAAATTCTCACATTATGCTGCAATTGGATCCACTTGTATGATAAAAGTTGGTTCAGTGGCCTATGTGTCACTTATTAAGAGTATCAACCATAATGAGGTTGCCTCTCCTAATAATTTCTCATGGGTTAGACAACTACGGGGACACACCAAGTAATCGACAATTAGAGAGAGAGAAGTCTGCGCCTATGCAGCCTGTCTTATATATTATCAACGAATAGAGATGTTCAGTTTAGAATTTACATCAACCACTTTTCTTTGCAAACTATAATTCATTCCACAAAGAATAATAGTAAATTATTAGTGAATATAGTAATTGCTGAGGAAAAAGGCAAAACAAAATGAACAAGTTAAATCAAATTCCAATAGCATCAAGAAGTTGAGAGTGTAGGGAAACAGAAACAAGCGTGTTAGCAACAATGGCACCACTAGCTGCAACAGCAGGGACCCCAATGCCAGGAAATGTTGAATCTCCACAACAATATAGCTGAGGAATAGGACTCGAATGTCCTGGAAATGAGTCTTTACCTGCTTGAATTGCCGGACCATATGTTCCTCTATTCCTTCTAAGAAACCTTTGATGAGTCAATGGAGTTCCCACTAACTTCACCTCGCACTTGTCCCTACTGAAACCTGCGCCAACCGCACGCTCAACTGCCCTCCACATAACCTGGCTTATAGTGAAAAAATTGTTAGAAATACGCTTAAGAAACTGACCTTTCTGATGGTAGTTAACTACAACATCATTTACACAAAGCTGGTAATCACATAATCAGAATAATCACATAAAGTAGATAGTAATCTCTAATCTGTAATGCACCATTATTATCATAATTAAGAACTCAGAACCCTGATTTAAACAAGAATTTTGGGAGGTCATTGTTTTCACTGCCTTTCGGTGTATGTGGAGGGAGAGAAACCTTCTTTTTCATCCCATTGGAGGGAGAGAGACGCTAGAATTTGTTAAGGGGTAGTAAAACAAATCAGGCAAGTTTTTATTTTTGGAAAAAATGGTTAGGCTGCATCTTATCGGTTTAATTTTTAATAAAACCAAGGTGGAAACTTCAACAACTCTTTGCTAAGGAAGTAATCATTAATTTGTATCTAACCCTTCTCAGGCTTCTTTTGTAATTAATAAATTTTAGTTTTACCAATGAAAACTAAGATTTTTTTTTCTTTTGTTGCAGATGATGAGAAAATGAAACAAAATTACAAGCTTAATCACAGTTAAACAACTATTCAGTTTTCAAGTACCTCAGATCGTTCGGCTTTGAGATTTTTGTACTCAGAACTCCGACGATCAAGTCCTTCCCAAAGTTCATAAGGTTCAGTTCCAGGTGCATAAGCATGTAAGACATGTTTCCCAGGGGGTGCTAGATCTGGACTAAGTACACTAGGTACAGAGATCAAAACCACATTCTGATCAGCATCAACTCCTCTTTCCCAATCATTTACGACTATATGATGAATCCCCAAGTCTTCGCGTACAAGCTAGTAAACATATAAACAAGAAAACTTAGGAAGAGAAAATGAGAAGTTACTAAAAATAGGGACTGATCAAATTTCCTCATGATAATGGACAATTGGTAATACTCAGAAAAAAGAATTCCTCAGGAGAGTTAGTTAAGATCGTTTACTAATCTTGACTTGCCCAGAGAAAATAACATGTATATCAGCAAATAAGAGTCAATCATCAGGTGGAAGTTATATGCATAGGAATACAGAAAAGACGTAATAAGAGAAAACCTCAAAAGACCTGATTACTTAATAATGGTCATTATCCTATGGTAGAAGATCACTGAAAGAATCAAGGGATTATCCAATACAACTGACAATAATATTTGGATGATCCTCTAAAGATTCATGAGATAAAGAACATGTTGATAATATACTAATACCGGCCACTAAGATAGCTTCTCAAAGAAAAATAAATTGTTAGAAATGAAAGAGGAAATCAACTAATACAACTCACCTCTGCATCAAAACCTAGATGGAGATGCATGAATGATTCACACTGCGGTGTCCTATTAACCCGGTCAAGGTAAGATTTAGGAACAGCTTCTTTAGGCATTAAATTTAGTGTATCCCACATAGATGCATTGCTGACAACAGCCTTTTTAGCGCGTATAAACTGCAACATACAATATTATTTACAAATTAGTGATATGAGAATCAAGTTTATTTCAAAATTCAATTTGTTCAATCCCTTAAAGTATACTAACTTGACCACTTCTTAGCTTGACTCCAACAGCTCGACCATTCTCTACTACCACCTCCCGAACATGACTCCCTAGAGAAATACGTCCACCAAACTTCTGAAGGCCCCGGACAAGAGCATCAACAATAGCGCCACTGCCATGAAGCGGGTATTCAAGAGAACATCCTGGCTTGTACCATTCTGCAAACATGTAAATCTGAAACAGAACAGTCAAAAGGCAACCATAATAGCACTATAACATGAATAGGTTTACAACGGAAATGAAGGAGGAAATCTGCATTTTCGTATTTTCTACTGCAAACATATTAATGACCAACAATATAACAGAAGCAAAAAAACATAACAACCATGAAAGTATAAGATCTTTGGCTGAGGAACTGTCACCCGAGTTGTACAGATTCTCATCAGAAGGTGTGGAATGAAACTACCTGCAAATACTAACATAATGGAGTATACTCAAGAAGCTGATGACTTATGTAGGAGTACATGGTATATGGCAACCGATGTTTGATATTCCAAAATCTTGATCCGGTGATTGTCTTTTTATTTAAATGAACACTGAATAATCTTGGATTTTGCATTACTTGATTAATGACATTATCATTGGCTAAATCATTTTTCATGTATGACCCAAACTAAACAGTCCAGACAGACATTCTTATAGATTTAGTAAATATACAATTGCATATTATGACAAATATGTTAATTAGTTTACAGTTTTGGTAGCAACAACATTTATCTTTGATCATGGCAACTTTCACATATGACGAATTACTTTGAGAAAAGATTCTAAGGCCATTGCTAAAAATAGGGACAACGTTATATATCCTATCTTGTGAGCTACTTAATATTTACCATTTCTGCTGAGAGTATACCATTTGTTTTCACTCCAGCGAGCAAGAAAGCCAGAAGGTCAATCCAATTCCGTATAAATGGGTCTTTTAGTTCCAAAGAATCAATGACTTCTGAGAAAGGTCTAAGAAGCTTGGTAGCACCAATAGCACCCTGTGGTCCCATTTGGATGAAAGATTTTAAGAGAGAAGGAGCATATCTAGCTGCTGCAGTAGATAGAACACCCAAATCACCACGGATTGAAAGAGGAGGCAGAGCCATTGCAGCAGCAGACAGTGGAAGTATCGCATCCTGCAAAAGAATAATTATTAGCTATCATAGTAATATGGAAATCAGAACATGCATGTATTATGTAGAGTGAAGCTCCTCATAAAAACAAGATGAAACAATAACAAAGAAGTCACCAGAAGTTTTTGCCACTCTTGAACAGCTTGTTGACTTGCATACTTCTCAAGATCCTGAAGATGACAAATCCAACTCAGTATATATTCTTTTGTTCACTAAGAGAGAGGGGGAGATTGGAGTTCATAGAATTCACCAAATCAAATGACACTGAGGAAACAGAATTCCACATAGATTTTGTTAGATAAATTCGATATTAGTTGGGCCAAGGCAAAAAGTAAAACCATAATTTGTATTTTGTACAAATTTGAGAAGCAGTAGATAGCTGTCTGCCACTAAAATGTGTTTTTATTACTATTGTCTTTCAGTATGTACCACGTTGATTAGCATTTAGCAAAATACTTTCACTTATTATCTTACGACATTGTGAAACCAAGACATGCCAGACTTACTTTGGAAGCTTCCACTCATTTCCCAAATAGAATCAACAAAACATGCTGTAAAGAAGAATAATCCTACAAAGCAGTGGAAGTCTTTATTATTTAAGCATTTGATTTCACAGAAGATGCACCATTTCTTATTTTTCGAGTTAATATAACTGATACTTATTTATGCTTAAAAAATAGGTTAATATCTGGAACACTGTTAATAGGCGTATCCGAGGTTAATAGGTTAATAGGCGTATCCGAGGTTTTATATTTCCTTTTCCTTTTGGTGGGATTGAGGATATAAGATTTTGTTTGACTTTAATGCATCTTCTTTCTACCCGATGGAAAAGATAAGGAGTAAATTTAAGAGAGCTTTGCAATCAGAATCTGCAAATAAATAAGAAGTAAAGGGTTACCAACTCAATGTCTTGTATCCACCTTGAAAAACTCTGTGGGGCCAATCCGTGACAGGAATTCGCCTTCTGGTATATAGACCATCCATGACTCATAACTGGCACATGGAAGTGACTCACCCAGAGCATCCAAAACCTGAAAAAAAAGTAGGAAAATAAGATATAGAGTCTCTTGGCCTAGAGCACCCAGTAATACTAATAAGTTCATCAGAAACATCATCCAGTACTACTAAACACATTTACAGATAACAATTGCAATGCTCAAATAAAAGGGATAGAAAATTTACTTGTGCAAGTGGATTTGCCTGAGGACCTCGCGACTGAAAACCCGAGAATAAAGAAGGACCAGAATCGAATTTGTAGCCTTTAATCTCAAAAGAATGAGCAGCACCCCCAGGCAAATCATGACTTTCCAAAACAAGAACATCTTGTCCATATCTAGCTAAAAGACCTGCACAACATAGTCCCCCAATTCCACTCCCAATTACGACAACATCAGCCTCTGGGTTCCCTGCACATAAAATTTAAGTCGATTAAAATGTCGCAGGAGGAATGACCTGTACGGGAGAGAAATTAAGAAGTGGCCCTTCTTTAACAGTACTAAGAGATCCCTTATTTCCTCCCAGAGGACAGCCTTAGACTCTATACAATATTCATGCGTAAAAAGAAGTCAAAATTCTGGCCAGGTCGATATAATATGAATGCATAAGGATATTCCAATACATCAACAAAGACAAAAATACTCAAATGATAAGACCACTATTTTTCTCTTTATCAAGCAGCCAACCTCCACAGAGGTCAGCTTTAGGCATCTATACAATATTCATACATAAAAAGAAGTAAGATTTATTCCACATTGATATAATGTTAATTCTTAAGATTATTCCAATCCTGAGCAGAGAAAGAGATACAAAAGTAAGTGATAAATACAATTAGACAATCATCTATAGATGAATATTTTTGTATTCCAGAAGAAAAAAAATACTTGTTTGGCATTAATGTAATGCACCTTATAAAATATGCACTCAACAATTCCTGTCATATATGTTCCTCTGTTGGAAGAACGATCGGGGTTTATGACTGCTTACGAAAGTAAGAAAAGAAAAACTTAAAATCACGCAAAGAAATAATACGTTAATTTCAAAACAACTATATTTTCAAGGAAACGTGAAGCTAAACTTAGGCTTGCATACTAAGACTCAAGCTTATTTGATTGATTCTTTTGCATAGGAATCAACAATTTTATATTCTACCAATAATAGACAAAATATGGTTCTGGATTGCAATAAGGGTGGGATTGAGGTCGAAAATGAATACATACCAGGAGCGGATATGACTAGACAAGTTGGCATTGTAAGTAATAAGGATGCCAATGTTAAATGCAAGACAGCAAAAGAGAAAAACGCCCGATAGTAGGAAACAGTTGAACTCTACGGATCTACTTATTGCTTTGAAGAAACTCAATGATAAACAAGTTAAGTGGAGACTCGTAACTATACCAAATCGTCTTATATCCTATACTCTATCTTCCATTTACTAATAATTTTGAATTTCTAGTCATAGTTAAGTGGGGAGTCGCAGTGCACCTAGCATTAGATCAGTTTAGAACTTACCCATTGGAATTTTCTTTTTCTGCATATTTCAGAGTCTTAATCAGAAAAGCCAACAACTATTCTGTTGCAGAGGAATGGAAAATAAAACAATATTAAACATTGAACCTCTGCATTTTTTGGAATTTAAAAACAAAATTTCAACAACCAAAGTGACTAGATTCTAGAAAAGCCTAATTAATACATTGTCAAAACTCAGCAAAACAATGTGACACACACACACACACACACACACACAGAGAGAGAGAGAGAGAGAGAGAGAGAGAGAGAGAGAGAGACCTGGGAAGGCATTCTTCTCCTTAAGAGAGACAGAGCCAGAGGAGGAGGGTTGTTGACCGTTGAAATTTCGCGCCAAAATGAGCCGTCGTCTTGTCGTTGAGGGGGTGAAGGTGGGAAAGAGAGTCTGATTAAATCCAAGAATGCTGGAACAAATGCTCCTTGCCATTGGAAATTGTATAAAAAGAAAGAAAGAAAGAAAGAAAGAAAGAAAGAAAGAATATCAAGACCAAAAGAGAGTAACAAACATGGCTGAAGAAGTGCCTAAAAAACTATGAAATGAGAACAATCAAGAACAAGAGGTAGAAGATGAGTGTATATATGTCATCGATCATATCTTCATATATATATATATATATACACGCCTCTCACTTTGTTTCTTCTACCGAACTTATTGTAGTAATGACACTGGCCACGTCTGTCAGTTTTTTTTGTTTGGTACAACTTTTCTCTTTTATTTTCTTCGGATAAATAACATTTTTATTTTTTTTGGAGAGATTAGTCAGAACATTACTCTTAAGAAGACTAGCTTTTTAAGCAAAGAATTTGCTCATGATAATTCTTTTCGGGTTAGATTTGCCAAGTCTGATAACGCCCTTTATTAATATAATACAAAGTTAAGACTCTTCTTCTTTTCAGGTGAAAAAAGAAAATATCAATATTTATGTTGTAATTTTTTATTTTTCAACAATAATTACACACTCCATCGACCTTTAATTACACTCAGAGTGTCATTGCTTGCCCATATATATGAAGAACTATTATGTTATTCTATTTACTCCAAGTCTTTAGTTCTAGCTTGGAGGGCCATATTTTGGCGTCCATTCCATATAATTTTTTCTTTCATTTAAATTATAAAATTTCTTACATCATGCTTAATTGTAATGACATTGCTTATAGACAAAATATGACACAGCTTTAAAACATTTGTCTTGATGGGTTGCTTGTTCCGCTTCCATCATAGAGAATCTTTGTTTCTTGAATGTTGGTCAGAGATTAGCACAAACACTTGATTAGGTTATGTAAATCAAGAAAAACAAACTCAAATCACTAAATTATTACTTTCATGTATAAAAACTTCAGTCCATTAGTTCAAAATTTTCAAAAATGTCTAAATGATAAACGGTTCATCAAGTTTTATTTTGGTAAAAATGTTTGTTTCCAAGTTCTTCAGTTACACTCCATCAAATTTTTCGTCCATAGAATTAATGTTATGTGATTGACATTTTTAAAATATTTAGCATAAAATATAAATAATACTCTCATCTGTCATTTGTATCTTTGATGTTCAATCCTGTGATTTACATAATTAACCTGGAAGTTACATTTTCGTTTTTTTATTTTCACAAAATAAAATGATTGATGCTTTTGGAAATACATGACAACATGGTCATAATATGAATGTAAAGATCAGTAATGGAAACAAAGGGGAAAGACACCCACTTATTTAACTCATTAATTTACTTTTGGAATCTTCATTCGAAGGCAATCTCTCCTATCTGTTATGTCTCAAATTTCCAAATAATATTTAGTAATGAAAAAAAATAACAAACAAACAAACAAAGAAGAAACGAAGGAACCCTTAATTTAATAGCAATATGGCTGTGATTATAACTAATATGATCACAAAACACTTGATAGCTTGTCTCTCTACTTGTGAGGATTGAAGTGGGGGTAAAGTCCCAATACATGCTCCGGCATGAAGTCATGCCGTGTAAGGATTCCGACAATCGGAGGCCTCTGCAAAATGTAAATATAGTATTAATTATGTGCAATTCAAATTCAAAAACCAAGAGACAAATGATATAGAGAATGCAAGTCATCAGAAGTATAGAAAATAAGTAAAAATGCAAACAACCACCCTACCTAATCATATACATATCCAATTTATGTTGTAATATTGTTCAAGCAACTATCTGTAATCTATAATCTATAATCTATAATATATTAATACTCATATTAGATGAGAATCATTTTATAGACGATTTTATCGAGAGTATAATTTTACTATTTCAATGTTGACCTTATCTTGATTTGATAAGATGCAACTGGTTATAAAGTGCATTATAAAATATACATTGAACACGTCTACTCATTTCATCTTTGAATTTGAAAAGACATGAATTGTGATTCAATATACATTCTTTTTATTTAAGTCTATTCGTTTTCTTTAGTTCTAAAGTGCATTATAAAATATAAGTCCGATTGCTCCCTTCTCATCATTGAATTTGAAGAGACATAAGTCGTTACTTTTTTTTATTGAAGTCCATTTGTTTTCATTAGTTCTAAAGAGCATTATAAAATATAAGTCCAATTACTCCATTTTCAACTAAACACAGCTTGGTGACCTACAAAGTCACTTTAATATTTTACAAAATTACTTTAACATGTGCAAAGCAATGCAGAAGCAGGGCAATTTAAATAGACTCCAATTAATCAGTAGAGAGAAAGACTTACCCCCGGTGTCTTTGGAACCACCAACAAGTGCCGCAAACCAAGCTCACGAAAGAGAATGGCGGCTTTAGCTAACGACATTGTTTCCACGACTGTGTAGGGGGATGTGTTCATAACGGGATGGAGATCAACATACATCTCCATCTCCTCCTCACTGATATCCAAATCCTCCAGCTTGATCCCTTTCCCAGATCCTGCTTTCGCAAAGTCATAAGCTTTGAATTTTCTCATTATTTCTGATCCAGTAAGCAGTCTCTGCTTTGTGAACTTCTTTCCTTTAAGCAAAACAAGCAGATGAGACCTCAGAACTAGCCCACATAACTCTGGAGCATCAGAGAAAGGTGGCTCATCAATCACAGGAAACCCATTATGCCCAGTTATTTTCAATGCGTGGTATATAGTTCCAACCTTCTCAACTCCTGAAAACGAAATTAATGGACCAGATACAACATCACTAGCAACCAAATGCCTCATATATGGTTCTGCATGGGCTTCCATGTATGGCAAACCTTTCATTTTCACAATTTGGTCATAAACACCTTTGTTAAAACAATCAGCCACCGTTTTTGAAATAAGAAGAACCAGCATTACTAGTGGGAGCATTAAAAGATCATTAGTAAGCTCAAGAAGTATAACACATAGAGAAACAGTCATTCTCATTGTGCCACCAAGAAAAGAAGCGGCTCCAAGGAGGGCAAAGAATCCCACATCGAGATGAGATAGAGATCCTAGGAGTCTCCCCACAAGGCGTCCATAAGAGGCCCCAGCAAGGATTACTGGAATGAAAAGACCGGAGGGAACAGCAATTCCGTAAGTAATAATCCCAAGTAAAAATATGGCAAAAAAGAATACCACAAGGGTAGAAAGGTGAAACTCCTTATCGGAACCGGAGGTCAACAGATTTCGAATAGCGTCGTCGTTGGTGTTGAAAAATAGGGACGCAAGGTCATTGTAATGGTTAGGTGGGCACTGGAAGTTCTTGTAGTTCCCAGTGCGACCTATGGTGGGGCATTGATCCCCCAGGTGAGCAGGGCAAGGAATGCACCGTGAAAGCCATGGAAGACCGTAAGAGCAACAAGATGTCAACAGGGAAATGGCGATAACAAGCAAGACTTTTAGTGATGGACCTCTCCTGCAATTCATTTTCAACTCAATCACCAAAAAGCTAAAAGTAAGGTTTTTTATGTTCTCAGAAAAGAATATGAATATCTAAAGAGATGTTTTGAAAGTTAAATGGTTTGGTTAATAAAACATCTGAATTTTGGAAATAGCTACTAAATATAAAATCTAAAGTTTTGTAAGTCATAAACAGGGGCAAATCGATGTGGTATCAAGTCAGTGACTGTGAAGGAACATTTAAGAGCATATTAGGAAATGCATGGAGGGAAAAAGAATAAGAAAAGAGCATTCACTTCCTAAATTTAAAGCACAAAATTAATGAACACTCAAAACTTATCACAACAGAAATGAAATATCAAGAGGGGGACGGAGAGGGGGAAGAAAATACATTTTTTTATGTAGAAGATATTTGTTAACTCTTACTATAAAGGAAATTTCGAGGCATACTCATTAATGATGCTATAAGTGCGGAGAACCTTGTCCACGAGATAATTGTAAAGGCTTCCAAAGACACCACCAATAACTCCAAGAAATATCACTGCCAGTAAATCTGGGGAGCTGTACGAGGCTTTGGCTGTGTTGACATCGAACATAATTAGACCTCCTTCGCCAAATAGTCCACACGATCCACCCCGGCACAATTCAATGAAACTTCTCAACACAACTGCCACTACAGCTGTTGTAAAGAATGTCCTCCAAAGAAGAGCACTTCTCCACCTAATAATTATATAACAAAAAAATAGATTATTTTTAGAAGTTGGGGAGAAGATGAAGGCCTCAAAAGTCCTTGTTTGAAATCAAGAGAGAAGTTTCGTATCAAAAAAAGAAAATCAAGAGAGAATTGATTAACCTCAACCTAATGAATAGTTACCATAGGCATTGAAATATTAGCTTTTAAAGAACATGAAATGGCTTCTGAATTTTAAAAGAAGATCCCATCCCAATATTGCCAGTAAATTTCAGTGAACTTCTCAACACAACTGCTTGGACATGCAGGACCACATAACTTGTGCCATAGCAAATGAAAAGGACAAGTTGCAATTCAATAATGGCCCATGACTTTCATTATTTGCTGATTTCTTTTCGATGAACAACAGCAGACAAGATTTGAAAAATAAGTCATTAGCACCTGTTTACTCCCATGCGTAGATCAAACATAGCTTTTTCCCTCCAATTTGTATCATTTACCACTTCAAACATTAAAGTGATACTAATCCCTTTTTAACTACTATATCAATTACTAAGTAGAATCCACCAAGAGAAGTCACTGATTTAATGCATAGCATGTGCATGCATGTGTAAGTGAGTGTGCTATGCAATTGCATTAAGAGAGAGAGAGAGACCACGAAGCTGCTTCTTCAAGTGCGAAGAGAACCCCTCCAACTGGCGCACGGAAGGCAGCCGCTACCCCAGCAGCAGCACCACAGGTGATCAAATCCCGTCTGTCCCTGTCATTTTTAAAGTATCTGAGCCACCTCCAAGTCAAGTGATACTTGCGAGAACCTCCCTGTCCAAGTAAAGAAGCTATACATGCACCAGTATGTACCATAGGTCCTTCCTTACCCACAGCAAATCCAGCAGCGACACCAAAAATGGAACCAAAAATCTGCCAAGTTTATCAGTTCACAAATAATGAGGATATGAAGTTTGCAGATTTTGCTGCTAAGGAGATTCAGACAACTGCCTTGAAAAAACAGAGAGAGAGAGAGGGGGGGGGGGGGGGGGGGAGGGGG